>CM024757.1:71366868-71465130 GCA_014218235.1 Colocasia esculenta
ACTGGACGTAGGACTCCTTGTGACAGAAGATCCGAACTAGGATAAAAATTATTGTTGTCTGTGTGATTGTTCTTTTTGTGCTTGCTTACGCTAACTCTAACCATCGAACTTAGTGTCTTCTGTTAAGCATTTTTATTTACAAGAATATTCTAAAGAAAATTTTAGCATTCCATTCACCCCCCCTCTGGGCTTGCTATCTAGGCAACATAATCTAGGAATCGATTCTCATTTTACTTAAAGCTTGAGACTTGATAGTGTACTTAATTAAGACCAGAGAGTTTTTATAGGAATCGATTATCACTTCACACTATTTATTAATATTGGAAATCAAACCTCATAGGGAGTTGACTCATTAGGTTTACAGAATTCATTTATAGTTAAGAGTCAATTTTCTCAAGATTTATAGGGACTCGATTCTCATTAAGGAGAATCGATTCTAATAGTTAAAGAGTCGAGTTGGTCAACCTAATACACTGATTAGTCAACCAATGAAATATTGGTCAACTAAATAGTCTCTATCAGTGATCAGAGGTAGGCTATTAGTCGACTAAACAGTTGATATATGGCACCAATGGATATCACAAGAGTGTTGAAGTACTGTGAAAACAAATCAGTCAGTTAAACAGCTAATCCCAGTCAACCGATGCATGGCTAGTCGACCAAGGTAGGTTATCGGTCGCCTGATGATTTATGCTAATGGGTTTGAGAATCGATTCATACATGGGTTTTCCATTTATTATGCATCTAATTTCATAGGTTGTACATCCTCCCCCACTTAAGGAATTTCGTCTCCAAATTCAAACAACATCAAAAGAGAAAGAGAGTTGGTAATCATACCAGTGAACAACTCCGAGTATTTCTTATGCATGGCTTCTTTAGCTCCCATGTGCTTCTTCTTGTTCATGCCTCTTCCATTGAACCTTGACTATTGGGATTGGTTAGTTTCTCAACTTTTAGAGCTCCCTGAGATATGTTATCATTTTATCAGAGATCATGTTAGTGATGATACTATTAGCATATCTGTTTTCTCGTTGAGGTTTTTATCTTTCACTTAAAGTGTGATCTTTCTCTAGTGAATGATTAAGATATTTGCATCCATTGCAACTCAATTTGCCGTCTGTTAGATATATTCTTTTGTATCGTTGTGCCATATCATTTGTTCTTTCTTCAGAACAACTAATGCGCAGCATATCTTCTTCTCTTTCTTATAAATGTTTATTTTGTAGGTTGTCTGTATCCTAAAAATTCTTCTGTCAGCCTTAAGTACTTGCAAAAAGTAATCTTCCTTCTAACCTTTTGGCAAGAGTCAATATTTCTCAGAAAAACAATATAATGTATGGCATCTGATAAAGTATTTCTTTCAGAGTATTTTGTTAAAGTTCTAAGAGAGACATAATGCAAATTGAATATAGGAATTGAGTAGTAATAACGGTGATAGATTGCTCCATTTGATATATTATAATATATTTGATCACCTATATTTAAGTTCAAATGGAATTAAACAAGTCTTATGATTATGCATGATTATAAAATTTGTTTTCATCAAATAAATAAAGTGTAGGACTTGATTCTAAATGACTTCTAAGTGGGGAGCATCATCTTTTTATCTTGAGAGTTGATTCCTTTTAATATAATACTCGAGTCAATTTTAACTCTAATAGTCAATTTCTTTAAGTAAGAGTTTTGTTGTGATTTAAGGAGTCGATTCTCTAAGAGTTGATTCTTTTAAAGAGACTTAAGAGTTGATTCTATCAATTTGTTAAGGGAGTCGATTCTGTCTTGAAGAGGTGATGCATTTAAAGAGACGATAGTTTTGTCGTTATTCAAGGAATCAATTCTCTCTAAGAGTTGATTCCTTCAATGAGTATAGAGAATCATTTCGTTTAAATAAGACGAGTTTTGTCATCATTCAGTGAATCAAATTTTTTAGAATTGATTTTGTCTATTAAGATAGGGAGTCAATTCTCTCCAACAGTCGATTCTTTTCATTAGTACTTAGGGAGGTCAATCTCTCTGAGAGATGATTCTCTGAAATTATTTAGGGAGTAGGTTCTTATCTGAGAGATTCTCTGTTGGATTGAGATGGCACTAATGATATCCTAGAGGGGGGTGAATAGGACTTCTTGACCTTCTAAAAATTTATCTGAAATTAGACAACACTAAAGTAGACTTGTTAGTGTTAAGTATAGTGTGTGATTCAATAGTAAATTGGCAGAAACAATCACACAATTGCACAATAAATTTTATCTTGGTTCGGCCCTTCCCACATGGAAGTCCTACGTCTAGTCCTCAAGCAACCCACTTGAGATTTCACTAACTGCCAAGAATACTTGACCTTCTCTCACCTTGAGAGGTATTACATCCCACTTGCTCTCAAGCAAGTCTTCCCTTGCAAGGTACAAAGACTACCTTAACAAGGTCTTCTCTTATAAGAGGGGCACTGCAGGAACAAACCTCATGCAGATTACACAGACAGAATTGAAAAACATGTGTGTTTGCTCTGAAGAGTGAGAAACATAGGGATTCAGAAAAGAATACAAATAGAAATTACAACACTAATCCTTTCTGAATCAAAGAGGGTGGACTAGAAGAATATCTAGTTACACAAATTCACCCAACACAAACAAGACTTCTGTGAAGAGGAGAGCTTGGAAATTTTCGAGCTGTAGAAGCTCTCTATCTTGCAGCTCAGTAGAAGGCTTGTGGAGGCTCTTGCTAGTAGAAGGCAGGAGTGAGTTGAATGAGTTGCTAGCTGGTTTCACACACTCTTGGTGTGTTTCTCTTGTTCAAACTTCGGCTTCTATATATGCTTCAGAGGATGTTTCCGTTTGAAACTATCCAATGGAGATCTAGCCGTTTGAGGAGTGACCTTTGATCCTATAGATGTAGATGAGATTTTGATTATCTATTAGTTCTTCAGCTTTTTAGCTTTCAACGGCTTCAGACCATGCTTGTAGCTTCACAGCTTAGGAGTCAATCTTTAATGTTCTATGAAGCTCCATGCTGAAAACGTGCCTAATAAATGTTCTACAACAAGGACATGACAAAAGAAAGGATACCTCCATACTTTCTGAGGTAGGTGAGTCAGAGATATATGTAAAGTATGGAAACCTCAGACAGACAAAAGTTCAGTGCAATTAAATACAAATAGACAGTTGCATGAGAAGGTAAGATGAGTTCTGACGGTAGGTGAGCCTTTGTCAGATACCCCATGTGTCTGATGGCATTAACTGCAAGACATCTGCTGAACGAAAGAAAAACTGACTTCTGTCATAAAGCAAGAGACCAATTTGAATAAATTATTCATACACTTTCACATATGATTTTTTGTGGTTGTTTTGAGTATATATATCCTATTTGTCAGAATACATTAAATAATGACATGATATTATTCTGAATGATATATGCGTACTATGTGTTCTGCAGAAGATCTCATTAAGCAAATGAAATACCAAACAATCAAGATTTCATGAAACTATAAAATAATATTTGCATAGAAAAAGTGATGTACAGAAGTTGTCAAGGAAGTCAGAGTCAAAAAGAGATGTACTTTGACTCTCGAGAGTCGGAGTCAGAAACATGAGAAACAGACTGAAATTCGACTCTACAGAAGTCGCAGTGAGACAATAGAATTCGACTTCATTAAGTCGTAGTGAATTCTTCGACTTCCTGGGAGTTGGAGAACAATACAGAGATTTCGACTTTCTGGAGTCGGAGAGTGGACTTCGACTTTTGGAAGTCGGAGTGGGGACTTCGACTTCTCAGGTGGTGTTCATAAATTGATACCTTACTTCGACTTCTCAAAGTCCGAGTCTCGGATTCGACTTCTCAGGAGTTGGAGTCCATACTTCGATTTCCAAAGAGTTAGTCTAGTACAATGATGGTTACAACACTTCGACTTTTTGGAGTCGGAGTCCACAGTCGGAGACAGTATGATACATAGTGTTTCTATGGACTTCGAAAATTTTCAAGATAGTGTTGATACAATATTGTAGAAAATATGTTTTCTATGATATATTCCAGTAGATTTGATTTGTAGAAGTTTTTAGAAGGTTTTGTCATAGCAAAATCACCATGTTAAAATAATTTAAAGTCTTAAATAATTTAGTTAAGGAATAGTTGCTCAATAATTCTCCCTCTTTTGTTAATGACAAAAACGTTTAAATAGATAGTGAAAAACAAATTTTAATTTTAATTTTGTAAAAGTATGTCCTCCTGTAGATTGAGTTCCTGTAGATTGAGTTATTTGTTTCTTTCTTTCTCCCCCTTTGTGGCATTAACAGAAAAGGTAAGATACAAGGGAGAGGAGAGAGAGAGAGAGAGAGAGAGAGATCTATAGAAATGAGGAACAAAATTACCATTCATTTATATATATATATATATATATATGAAAATTTCAAGTACAGATTACATCTAGGAAGCTGATAAGCAACTAGGTAAGTACAGGGAAGGAGGGATTTAGGCAAGGAAAGGCTGGAGAAGAGCCCAAAGCTTCTTCTCATTTTTAGGAAAGAAGTTTTCAAACTTAGCATATTCTATCTTATAGGAAGGACCTATGAAGGGATTTTCCTATAAGACTTGACATGTCTTCTATGGAACCAGCTAGCCTCTTATGATAATGCTAGGGTGCAAAAGAGACCTAAGAGGTACAAACTTCTTTGAGGCTACTAAGTGGAGAAAACTCATGAACAATAATGTTTTAGTGCAGGCCCTGATGCATTGCAGCTTCTTGCTTGATAATAAACTAAGTACCTCTGCCTCCACTTATGGGCAATAGACTTCCGCAGAGTCTCATATTCCTTGCAGAGATACTCAACAATAGAAATATTCAATTCTGACAATCTAAATGGTCTTCGGGGTATGCAGCTGCCCATTGATCTTCTGAGAACCTCTCAGACTCAACAAAACAAATCTAAAAATCTAAATGTGTAGGGAGTTTTTAGGAGCTTGCATAAGAGCATACCTATGGAATGACAAGCTCAAGTTGTACTTAATCCTAAACCTTGTAGCTATTCGGATGTGTCTATTGAAAACAAGCTGAGCAAAGTTCTTCCTGGCAGAAATGGCACCAACCAGGCTTGGGTGCAGACCAGAAGAGAGACCAATAGTCATAGAAGGAGAAATCTACCTTTGACCATGGATGATATGTTCCCATTGACCTTTGTTCACATAAGGCAACCCCATTCTGAACCTAGCAATATTAAATTCTTTCAATCTTGTGTACTTGGCCTGCGACTCTCTAAGGAGGGTACCAAACAGGTCATAAAATCTAAGGTTCAGGTGAAGAAATATCCATAAATTGGTTCTTAGCCTGAGTTTGTTGGAATCTGGTGGCTTCACCAGGATAGAGTTCAAGAAAGTCTTGGGAGACAGACTGTGGCTTTTCTGAGTAATCAGATTGACATCAGTCAACAGTACTTGGGATGTATGGAGGAGAGAGGGAAGCCAGTCCTCAAGGTGAAACCTGGCATTTCATGGACTTCAAGGAATGCTTTGATGGACAAGAATTCTCTGAACAAGGTCATATGGTGTTCAGAGTGGTAGATGAATGCATACCAAAATGGAGGAAGTAATTTGGTAGGATTTCTTTCAATTGGCGACCACCTTGGATGAAAGTACCACACTAGGTACAATCTCTGCAGGGAAAGGGGGGATCTGCCAGAAATGTGTGTAGAGGATGTAGGGAGAGAAGAAAAGAAATGAGGAGCTGAGGTGTGGAGAATGGGTATGCTTGCCTTGGAGGCTTTTGGACTGTACTTCAAAAGATAAATTGAAAAATTGATATTATCAAAAGCAAGGGGCTGATCCTCTGGTAAAGAGGTAGAGAGAGGAGGATGAGATGAAGTAGGAGGAGGAGGTGGAGATTGGTGTTCATCAACAGTGGGAGCTGGAGGTGTAGGAGCAGTGGGTGCAGTAGGATGAGAGGGAGATGGAGGAGATTGTTGAGACACAGAAGGTGTAGGAGCAGTTGTAGAAGTAGGAGCAGGAGGAGTTCGACCGGTGGGAGGAGAGGAGATGGTCAAATGTGGAGGAGGGAAAACAGGCTGACCATTCTTATGGAGTTTCCTTCTAACCTTCCTCCTAAAAGTTTTGACCTTAGACCTGGTATCTACCTCCAAATCCTGAGACTCTAGAGGTTGCTTAGACCCAGACTCCTGAGGGGGCTGCTGCTGCTCAGTCTCAACTTCTACTGACATCTCTTGTTGTTGCTCTTTCTACTGCTGATCTGGCTCAACTACTGTTGATTGTTGCTCTAGATCTGGCGGCTGCTGCTCTTGTTGTTCCTACTGCTCTTGTTCCTTTTGTTGTTGTTGCTGCTCTTCTTGATGAGTAGGGGTTGGAGCAGAAGGCTAAGTAGTGCCCTGTTGGCACACTAACTGAAGCAAAAAGGTCCTTCATCTGCTGGACCTCTTGAGCTAAGAAGTCAAACTTAACATCTACTTGCTGGACTTGCATCTGAAGAACTGACAAGCCCTCTTGTTGTTTCATCATCATATCCACTAACAAGCTTGAATATTGCTACTCTCCCCCTGAGTCCTTGGCCGGGTCTCAAGTGACGAGGAGAGGCATGATGCTCTACTTCTTCAAATCTTTGCTCAAGTAGAGTAGTACTTGGAATATTTTCTTCTTGTGCTACCCTTGCCCCTCAAATCTCTGAGCACTTGATTGATAGTCTCCTCTGGTGCTTCATGCTTGGGAGATGGGGCAGAAACTTGCTCTTGCTGAAGTGGTTCTTGCTCTTGTTGATAGCCTTGATGCTCTTCTTCTATTTGTTGCTCTGTTGTTCTTGTGCAGGGGCTTCTACTCATTCTTCTCTTCTTCTTCATGCTGAATTAAAGGAATGGATGAGGAACCCTGTGCCTCATCAGGGAAATTCTCATGAGTGCACTGTGGCACAGAGTCCTTGGTCCAAAAAATTTGAGCTTTGCTTTCCAAAATATAGTGGCTTCTTCTAAGTGTAGACAAACCAATATTTTCCTTTACTCCTACTAAAATCTCACCACTAAGATCCATTGAAAACCTTCTAAATATCAGGGTCAGCAGGGGTCCATAAGGAAGGGACTCCTGCAGATTTCTGGATCCTACCATTCTTTCAAAAATGACTGAGGGCAAGTTGACCCTATTTCTCTGAATAGCCCAAAAAACAGGCTACCATCTCTTGCAGTTAGGAGGAGTGGGGCCAGCCCTAGGTGTGATGATGTTTGGGATGACAGAGTGGATGATTCTCTTCTCTGCAGACAATTCATTTACTAGCAAAACTTTCTTGCTAACAATTCCTAGGCTTTCAGTCACACCCATCTTTTGCTTGTCCATGGGCACAATCTCACTGATTCTATGGCCGGAGTTGGGACAATCCAATATTTCAACCAAGAGATCTTCTGAAACTGTGACCTTGGTGCCTTTCACAAACCTATGATTGATACTTCTGGGGTAACTTGAAGGGACACATAAAATGCTTTAAGGGCACTTTCGAAAGACAGTTTTGCAATCTGACACAGTCTAGACCAGCCCATTGCTGTTAGGGTTTCTTCTACCCAAACTAGACTACCATGCAACTGGTTGAAATCTACAACCTTTCCAGGGCAGATGGAGACCTTGGCAGAGGAGAGATGTTGGAACTGTTCAGGGGTGAACATAGTTCCTTCCAGGAGCCCTAGAAGAGGCCATCTAGACAGAAAACGATGGAGAAGACTAAGAAGAATGTCAAAGGAGACAATAAATGATGTTCAGAGATTAAGAAACTTACCTTTCTTCAGAGAGATGAGAGATCTGCAGTTGCTCTGAAAACAGTTCTGAAGGAGATGAACAGTGAGCGCAGGAAGAGGAAGAAGACGACAGGGGAGTCGGAGAGAGAGAGTTCAAACGGGTGCTTTGGGAAATGGAAGAAGGGGTTCTAATATAGAAGTGGAAAAGTAACAGACCAAAGATGAGGAGATGAACGGCTGTGATTAAATGAATGAACCGTTATTGTAATAAATTCCTCAATTAAATTTAAAATTATTATCATTTATTTATAATAAAATTTTGTTACTATGAAATCCAACTTCACAGACTTCGACTTCTAGGGGTCGAGGCCTTCTCCGACTTCCAAGAGTCGCAGAACTGGGACTTAGAGAAATTTGCAATGAGTTTTCAACATACACTTGCAGAAATTCACATGGATCTATCACACACTTCAATCAGGGTTACACATATCTATTTCTCTTCTAATTGATGTAATCTATCTTCAGGAAGAGGTTTAGTAAAAATATCAGCTAGTTGATTTCTGTAGAGACAAAAATCAAGTAAAATGTCTCCATTACTTACATGGTCCCTAATGAAATGATGTCTGACCTCAATATGTTTGTTCTTGAATGTTGAATGTGATTTTTTATCAATTTGAATGCGCTTGTGTTGTCACACAGCATTGGAGGTCTCTTGAAGTGTTTGACCATAGTCTTCCAATTGATGTTTGATCCACAGCAGTGAGTGTAGCAACTTCCAGTTGCAATGTACTCTGCTTCTGTGTGGACAATGCTACTAAATTCTGCTTTCTGGAATATCAAGAAATCAAGCATCCTGCAAGAATTTGACAGGTACCACTGGTGCTTTTTCTATCTATTTTGCATCCAGCATAGTAGCATCACTATATCCAATTAATTTGAAATCAGAACATTGGGCTACCCATAGACCCAATTTACTTGTGTTTATAAGATATCTAAAAATTCTTTTAGCAGCATTAACATGTGATTCTTTAGGATCAGCTTGAAATCTTGCACATAACATACACTGAACATTATATCTGGTCTACTGGCAGTAAAGATAGAGTAATGATCCAATCTTACCTCTATAGATCTTTGATCTACTTTCTTTGCCAAGTGGATCACTATCTAACTTAATTCCTAAGCTTATGGGTGTCCTAAGGTTTACACTTGTCAAAATCATATTTTGAAAGTAAATCGAAAGTAAATGTATTTTGACAAATGTGAGTACCTTCCTTATGCTTGATTTGCAAACCAAGAAAGTAATAAGTTCACCCATCATACTCATCTCAAAGTCATTTTGGCATAATATTTTCAAAGATTACAAAGTGATTCATTAGTAAAACCAAAAATAATATCATCAACATATATTTGCACTATGAAGATTCCTTCTGAAATTTTCTTAAGAAACAATGCGCTATCTACTTTACCTCTTATGAAATCATGGTATAAGATAAGTACTTAGCCTTTCATACCAAGCTCTTGGAGCTTGTTTCAGACTATACAATACGTTTCTTTGAATGGAAACATGATTGGATATTTAGTGTCTTCAAAACCGGTGGTTGCTCAACATAACTTCTTCCTTTATGAAACGTTCAGAAAAGTACTTTTAACATCCATTTGAAATAAATGATGTGAGGGAGCATGCATATATAAAAGAATTCTAATTGCCTCTAATCTAGCTACTGGGGCCTAAGTTTCATCAAAATCAATACCTTCCTCTTGGAATATCCTTGTGCTACTAGTCTGGTCTTGTTCTCAGTGATCACTTCTGATTCACATTTTGTTTCTGAAGACCCATCTAGTCCCAATAAATGGATGGTCAGAAGGTCTAGGGACAAGAGTCCAAACCTGGCTGCTTTGGAACTAATTAGTTCCTTGTATAGTAAGAATCCAAGCTTCATCAGCCAGTTGCATCATTGATTGTCCTAGGCTCAATTTGAGAGACAAATGCAGAAAATCACAAGGAATGTTCATACCTCGTTTCTTTCCCTATCTGAGGATCACCCTATAATGTTATCTCTTGGATGATCTTTGTGATACCTCATTCTCTAGGCAATTCTTCTTGTGCTTCTTCTTGTTGTTGAAGTTTCTCTAGTGGTGGATCTTCCTTTTCTTCTTCTTTCTCCTTCTTCAGAGATGTCTGTTCTAGATCCCTGCATAGATCTACAACCCAATCTTCTTCTTCTTCTATTCCCTAAAAGAAGGTTAGTCTCATCAAATAAAATAGCATTGTTTGCTCTATATTAAGGTTCTCCTATAAACACTTATATCCTCTAGGTTTTGAAATATATCCTAACAGAAACCTTTGTCACTTTTAGCATCTAACTTTCCTAAGTATCTTTACCATTATTCAAATAAAACACCTTACAAACCAAAAGGTCGAAGATGACTGAGGTTGGGCTTTTTCTCCTTGTACAACTCATAAGGTGTCTTCTTTAGGATTGGTCTGATCATGCACCTGTTAATGATGTAGCAGGCTGTGTTGATTGCTTCTGTCCAGAAGTATCTTCGTAATTGTACTCTGTAAGCATAGTTCTGGCCATGTTCGCAGTGTCTGTTCTTCCTTTCTACTACTCCATTTTGTTGAGGTGTTCTTGGTGCAGAGAAATTGTGTTCTATTCCATTTCTTCACAGAACTTCACAAAATTTCATTCTTGAATTCTCCACCATGATCAGATCTGATGCTGATTATTTGAAAACTTCTGGTTCTTCCGTACTAATTTCTGAACTTCAGAAAAGCTGAAAATGTTTCTGATTTGACTTCCAAAAGGATACCTAAGTGTACCTTGAGTAGTCATCTACAATTGCATAGCCATACACTTTTCCTTCAAGACTAACTGTTCTTATGTCCAAAAAGTCCATGTGAATGAGCTCTAAAGGTTGGAAGTTGTAACCAATGTTTTAGACTGAAATGATGTCTTGGTTTGCTTTCCCTTTGCTGTACAAATTCTAGACTTCTTCAGTTTCATTCGGAAGACCTTCAACTAGATCATGCTTGATTAATTGCTTGATTATTGAAGTACTTGCATGTCCTAGTCTTTCTGTGCCACAAATAGTTTCTTCACTCTGGTGGTTGCAAGACACAAGTTTACTTCTTTTAGTTCTGCTAACTATAAGGTGTACAGATTCTTGACTCTTTGAGCCTCAAATACTATTTTTCCATCCTTTGATAATACACTTGTCATTCTGAAATTTTACTAGGTGACCTTTGTCACACAGTTGACTTGATGCTAATGAGGTTGTGCTTCAATCCTTCTACATACATGACATTCTATTAGATTCTTTTCTTTTGTTCCTACTAATGCACATCCTAAGACCTTCTTCTTTTCCATTGTCTCCATAGGTGACCTGACCAATCTCATCTCTAAAGCTTGTAAATAACTTCCTGTCACCTGTCATATGCCGGAGCACCCACTATCCAATACCATTTGGATGCTCTCAGGCGACCCTGCAAGCAAACTAGTTGTAACTTTTGGTACCCAAATTTTCTTGCGTCCTTGATAGTTAGTCTTAGGGATCCAGCGCAAGTGTCTAGTTGTGCATGTGCTGACAGTGTGTCCTAGCTAGTTACACTGACTACAACATAAATCAAAAGTATTTTTCATGTGTGTAGTGTTGTTAAATTTCTATTTTTGTTTGTAAACGTATTGGTTAACCTTTCTAGGATTTTTAATTCATTTTCTTTTACAATTGTGCGTCTGATAATTTTTAGGATACACAATATCTTCTTCATTATGTGGAGGTAATATCCTACTCCATATTTCTTCTTACCTGTCCTAGAACCTTTTAGTCTTACAAACAAAGATGTTTTTATAATTTGATATTTTCTCTATGGTAGCTCTTAGATAGTTGTTTTCTTCTTTTAATTTTTCTTCATCCTTTATTCTTTTAGATTTGATTCTATTTCCATAATTTTACTATTTTATTTTAAAGTCTTCACACAGTAATTATTTGCTCTTTTAGTTTCAGGTTTGTCCAAATCTTTCTACTTCATTTTACGGAAAGTATTAGATTTTTCTTGTGTAAGCAAATTTAATTTAACTATTTTCATATGCTTGACTACTATTTTATATTTTTAATATAAAATTATGAAGGCATCTTCAAGACTATCAGAATCAGATTCAGAACATGATTGAAAGAATTAAGAATTACCTGATCCAGTCCTGCCATGAGGGCTAGATTTGCCTTTTCTTCTTCTTCTTCAAATTCTGAGCTTGAAGAGTCCGAACAGTGGTTCTTCATTATCCCATGCTGCTGCCATTGCCTTTTTCTTCTACCTTCTATTTTTTTTTTCTTTGCATGTCTTCTTCTCAGATCTTTCTGCGTGATCCTTTTCTTCAGCTTAGGACATTCAGATTTGTAATGTCAGTTGATTGCACTCGTAGCAGTTGGTTCCTTCTTTTGTCCTTCTTGAAGAATCTCTTTGAAACAAACTTCTTTTTCTTGGCAATGATCCTTTGCAGTTTCCTTGACAGCATAGCTTCATCATCACTGTCATCTGATTTCTCCTTTGAATCTTCAGAGGAGAAGAGTCTGCAACCTTCAAAGTATTTGGCATTTTCTTTTTCGATGACTTTTAGAAAATCTTTCCATGTTATTTAATGAGCCATTATGGATCCAATTAACTTGTCAATGGAAAGTTGAGTTAGACCATGTGCTTCCTCAATGGCAACGACTTTAGGGGTCCAAACATTGTTAATGATCTTAGGATTTTTCTTACAGTTTCTTCATTTGTAAGAATCTTTCCTAATGAAGTCAATCTTACTATTATGTTTGAAAGCGATTGTATATCTAAGTTATGTTTTAATTAGAAAGCATTTTTAATTGTTCATACTGAGAAACAAATATCTATCCTAGCTTGTTTTACTTTATCAGTTCCTTTATATGTGACTTGTAATTTATCCCACATTCCTTTAGCAGTTCTACAAGTAGATAATCTATTGAATTTATTTTAGATGGGGCACATCATAGATAATTTTTAGCCTTATAATTTAAAGACATATTCCTCTTATCAGCTATGGAGAGCAGAGGTAGTTTCACCAGAGTAGTAAAAATCACCTTATTCTATTACCTGCCACAGATCAAAATTTGTGCCTCTGATGAAGCATTTCATCCTCATCTTCCAGTACTGATAATTTTCACCATCAAAGAATGATGGCCTTGTAACAGATTGGCCTTCATAGTTGTGACTTTCAGCTGCCATCTCTTCTCAAATCTTTTGATTCTTCTGAGAAGACCATGTGCTCTAATACCACTTGTTGGATCGAGATGGCACTATTGATATCCTAGAGAGGGGTGCATAGGACTTCTTGACTTTTTAAAAATTTATCTGAAATTAGACAACACTAAAGTAGACTTGTTAGTGTTAAGTGTAGTGTGTGATTCAAGTGTAAATTGGCGAAAATAATCACACAATTGCACAATAAATTTTATCCTGGTTCAGCCCTTCCCACATGGAAGTCCTACATCCAGTCCTCAAGCCAACCACTTGAGATTTCACTAACTTCCAAGAATACGTGGCATTCTCTGATCACCCTTGAGAGGTATTACAATCCCACTTACTCCCAAGCAAGTCTTCCCCTGGCAGGGGTACAAAGACTATCTTTAACAAGGTCTTCACTTCACAAGAGGGGCACTGGAGGAACAAACCTCAGGCAATTACACAGACAAAATTGAAAACACGTGTGTTTTCTCTGAAGAGTGAGCAAACATAGGAATTCAGAAAGGAATACAAATAGAATTACAACACTAATCCTTTTTGAATCAAGGAGAGTGGACTAGTAGAATATCTAGTTACACAAATTCTACCCAACACAAACAAGACTTCTGTAAAGAGGAGAGCTTGGAAATTTTCGAGCTGTAGAAGCTCTCTATCTTGCAGCTTAGTAGAAGGTTTGTGGAGGAGATTGCTAGCAGAAGGCAGGAGTGAGTTCAATGAGTTGCTAGCTAGTTTCACACACACTTGGTGTGTTTCTCTTGTTCAAACTTCGACTTCTATATATACTTCAGAGGATGTTTCCGTTTGAAACTATTCGTTGGAGATCTAGCCATTTGAGGAGTGACCTTTGATCCTTTGGATGTAGATGAGATTTTGATTATCCATTAGTTCTTCAGCTTTTTAGCTTTCCAACGGCTTCAGACCATGCTTGTAGCTTCACAGCTTAGGAGTCCTTCATTAATGTTCTGTGAAAGCTCCATGCTGAAAACGTGCCTAATAAATGTTCTGCAACAAGGACAAGATAAAAGAAGGATACCTCCATACATTCTGAGGTAGGTAAGTCAGAGATATATGTAAAGTATGGAAACCTCGGACAGACACAAGTTCAGTGCAATAGATACAAATAGACAGTCGCATCAGAAAATAAGGTGAGGTTCAGACAGTGGTAGGTGAGCCTTTGTCAGATACCCCATGCGTCTGATGGCATTAATTGCAAGACATCTGCTGAACGAAAAGAAAACCTGAACTTCTGTCATAAAGTAAGAGACCAATTTGAATAAATATTTCATACACTTCACATATGATTTTTTGTGGTTGTTTTGAGTATAATATATCTTATTTGTCGAATATATTAATAATGACAAGATATTATTCTGAATGATATGCGTACTATGTGTTCTACAGAATATCTCATTAAGCAAAAGAATACCAAACAAAATCAAGATTTCATGAAACTATAAAATAATATTTGCATAGAAAAAGTGAAGTACAGAAGTTGTCAGGGAAGTCGGAGTCAAAAAGAGATGTACTTCGACTCTCTGGAGTCGGAGTCAGAAACATGAGAAATAGACTGAAATTCGACTCTACAGAAGTCGCAGTGAGACAATAGAATTCGACTTCATGAAGTCAGAGTGAATTCTTCGACTTCCTAGGAGTTGGAGACAATACAGAGATTTCGACTTTCTGGAGTCAGAGAGTGGACTTTGACTTTTGGAAGTTGGCGTGGGGACTTCGACTTCTGAAGTGGTGTTCATAAATCGATACCTTACTTCGACTTCTCAAAGTCGGAGTCTAGGATTCGACTTCTCAGGAGTTGGAGTCCATACTTCGATTTCCAAAGAGTTAGTCCAGTACAATGATGGTTACAACACTTCGACTTTTTAGAGTCGGAGTCCACAGTCGAAGACAGTATGATACATAGTGTATTCTATGGATTTAGAAAATTTTCAAGATAGTGTTGATACAATATTGTACAAATATGTTTTCTATGATATATTCCAGTAGATTTGATTTGTAGAAAATCTTTAAAAGGTTTGTCATAGCAAAATCACCATGTTAAAATAATTTAAGTCTTAATAATTTTCTTAAGAATAGTTGCTCAACATTCACTTGTTCTTGAGAGTCGATTCTTTTAGTCTTGAGAGTCTATTCATTAAATTTAATTGGAAAGTCGATTCGTTAAGTCTTGAGAGTCGGTCCTTTAAATATAACTCGAGAGTCGATTCTTTGTCTTGAGACTTGATTCTTTTAATTGTAGAATTGATTCTCTCTTAAGACTCAATTCTTTTAATTAGATAGTCGATTCTCTCTTGAGAAGATTCTTTTTACCGAGTCTTAAGACTTGATTCTTTAATTGTGTCTAAGGTTCAGTTTTTCATTAAATTGATAATCGATTTCTAACACTCAATTTTTTCATTGAGCCCGAGACTCAATTTCTTTAAAACTCGATTTCTAAAACTCTATTTTCATTGAGTCAGAGACTCGTTTCTAATTGAGTCTAAGACTCATTTTTTACTCTATTTTCATTGAATTTGAGATTCGATTCTACATTGTCTTTGAGATTTGATTCTTATAGTGTTTTTGAGATTGAATTTTCTTTCAGAATTGTTTTTCATATGTTCCTTATAATCGATTCTAATTAGGAGTTGAGATTTGATTTATTTACTAAGTATTGATTTTCCCCAACGGATAACTTATTGATTATAAATATTTAAATTTATTATCACATTTAACTTTGTTATTACATTTAGTTTTGTTATCACATTTAACTTTGTTAATAGATTTAACTTTCTTATCATTAAAACTTAACGTGTAAATTGATTAGTGAATTAGGTGTAATTGTAAGTAATCACATATTAATTTCTAATTTCCACGTAATTTGTTGATCGGAGTGGGGGAGACGGACCTCCAACCCAACTCCCCACCGGCGCAGCACTGGTGGCTCTCTCCAGCGCCAGCCATTAAAAGCTAAAGGTGCCGCACCCGGCAGCTAATCGCCGCCACCACTGTTGCAATAGGTGAAAGGGGAGAGAAAGAGAGAGAGAGTGGGGGAGGCGTTTGGGGTCTTTATTTTTTTCAAATAAAATATTACCATTTGCGAGGGCTAGAGTAGTCATCATAAATGGTTTGGCACTTTTTGTCACCTTTTGCAACGATTATAGCCATCGTAAATAGTTAAAAATAAAAAAATGATATTTAATTATCTATCATAATAATAATTTCAATATATTAATATAAACAAATATATACATAGCATTTAAATTATTACCTTAAAACCAAAATTGTAAATACTATTTAGACTTTTTATTATCAATGTATAAACAATGAAAGATACGATAAAATAAAACATATACAAATATGTAGATAATACAAATTATACAAATTTAATTTAATTACATAATTATTAATATTCAAAAAAATAATAATATATATTATAGCCTAACACTTCTACTAGTAAAAAATAAAAAAAAAACATATTTAACTATCTATCAGAATAATAATTTCAATGTACTAATATAAAGAATAAAGTAAATAGCATTGAAAATATTAATTTATAAACAAAATGTAAATAGCCATTAATGTTTTTATCGTTAGTACATTAATATCATAAATAAACAATGCAAGATAAAATAAAATAAAATATATGCAAATATATAGATGATATAATTTATAAATTATTAAATTAAATAATTATAGTTATGAAATATTTATATTATAACCTATATATACTAAGATTTCAACTAGTGAATCAAAATTTTATACTCTTCTTATTTATCATAAAATTTAGCTTTAATTATAGTTGTGTGCATGTATTGTACATATCTTATTGTTTTGTTGTGTGTTTGATTTTACGCTGTTTACACTCTTTCACTATTCGACCGTCCATTTGCTCCGTTTTGCAACTAAGCTTGTAAGTAAACGTTAGAATCTCTTGCAAACTACGACGATACATTCGATGACATTCCAGGGAGCGCGCAAACGTGATGAGGTTTCATCGTCTTTAGCGTTCGTTTGTCTAAATTGTGATATTCACCTATATATGTTTTTAAAATATCTCAATTTTTATTATTGTGTACTTCAAAATTTTAATCTCAACACCTGTAAATCATACTTTTTCTATTTTTGTCACTTGTTGACTTAATTGAGATGAAATAACTAGCATGTCCATATATATATATATATATATATATATTAGTTGACGAGAAACTCAACGCTCAACATAGTGATTTAGAGTTCAGTGCCCAACACCAAGGGTTCAAATCTTGCAATATCCATGATATTTTACATGTATTATATTTTTTTTCGTTATGTAATAAACTTCAGATGGAGAGGAGTATGTTATGGGAGCACCAAATAAACCCCCTCTTATGGGAGAGGAAAGAATCGAACCTAGCTACTACTATCCTTTGGATAGGAGATGAGTTACTAATTCTCCCACTCTCGCCCCCCAATATATCTCCTATTAATTAAGCAAATACTCTATTTTAAAAAAAACTATTTAATATGTATTCCTAACACTGTAATTGCGACAGGTAAGAGAAGTTATCGCAAACAGCAATGTATTAGCGACGACTGCACGTACTCGTTGTAAATAGTTAATTTTTATATAAGAGTGTTTTTATTTGACTTTTATTGAATTATAGTATTTGAGATGGCTCAAAGATGTTTTTGCATTTGCATCGATATGTCCGTAGCTGTCACATATTCTCCACTTTTATCTTGATTTTTTTTATTTAATAGGCATTCTAACATTGTATTTGCGACAGCTAGGTGAAGCTATGCGAAAGGCGGCTTAGGTAGTCATCGCAAATACTCAGACTTTTATCTCGAGTAATTTTAATTTAATTTTTATTAATTCATAGTATTTTCGATGTCTCCAAGATGCTATGGCAAACGATGAGGTATTTGCGATGAGATGTCTGAAGAACGGTGTGTCAGAAACTGTCGCAAATACTTTGTTTGCATATCGATATTTTATAATTTAACATACATTCTTAATACTGGATTTGCGATAGCTAAGCAAAACTATCGCAATAGGCAAATAGTCGTCGCAAATACTAATGTTTATTTATAATATTTTTATTTAATTTTAGTATTTGCAGCGACTCCAATATGCTATTACAAAAGGTGACGTATTTGCGATGACTTATAATATTACGTCGCCAATACCAATTTTACGACATCTTACTTTTGTTGCGAAAAAGTTATTTGAGGCAGCTACCACTATTGGTCCCAAATAATCTTTATGTTGTGACAATGAAAATATCCATCGCAAAAAATCTCTATTTGTGATGATGTATTTCCATTCATCGCCAAACAACACAAATTAATTTTTATGACAACATCTTTTAGCACTCGCAATATTTAGCTTTTGCGACGGCTTACTAATTTAGTGGCAATAAGTAGTATTTGCGACAGTTATAATAGTCGTCGGAAAAAATTAATCTATCACAAATGCCCCTTGTCGTTGATGCAAGGGAAATCAAACCTGAAACTGGAATTATTCAACTGGGGTAGCGGTGTTACGGTGCATGGATGGGTACATCTTATCCCCCTTCTCTCTTTCTCTCTTTTTTTTTAATTTTAGTTGAGAAGAGGAGGGAACGAGATGAGTTTGTACTTTTTTATATTAGCCCAGTAACATCTATCACAGTGACATCTGTCATTGAGAAAACCCGACGCCACTCGAATTCGATCCCAAATAGAGGCACCCCCACCCACCCCAATATCCATCCGGCCACAGGCCTTGATGTGGAGTTGATTTGTACTTGGTGTGTGTGGACGTCAAGTTTAACAGTGAAAAGACCGAGAAGTGACGATTCAAGGCGCTCACACAGAAAAAAAATTTTGATCAAAAAGGACTCACTCAGAATCACAAGCTCCGTCCGTGGCTTATTGTACCGTGTGGTAAGCTCTTATTGGTGGAACATGCATGCTTTGTTTCTTTACCAAGAAAGTAATGGAAGAGTGAAATGGCCAACCTGCGTATAAAGAAAAGCGTGTTAATGGACCTATGATGCCCGGCTTATCAACTCGATCGATCGTGTCTTTTGCTTTAGGTTAGGGCTGCCTAACCCAAACATTTAAGTTGTCTAGACATTATTTTTTTGATAGATTGGTTAGGATAACCAGGCAATCCAAGCTAGAGAGATGAGTTGTTTAACTCGACATTCATAGGTGAGTTTGAGATTCAGACAATCCCAAGAATTACTTATCCTAAAATTGCTCGACTGACGATCAAACTGAAAGACTAGGTACCATCTTATACCACCTAATTACCACTTTTGTTGCACTGGTAGACAACACATTCGTATTCTTAACCTGGCATAGGATAATCCAAAAAAATAACCCCACCTATTTTTAGATACAAAATACTCAAACCTCGGGTTTAAATCTCTTTCCCCACATGTTATGTAGGAAAACAATGACTATTTTTTAAATCCAACTGATCAGAGTAGCATTCTGTCCCACCGCATGAGAGTAGGTACTAGGTAGAGATAACTTATAATATTCTTAGATAACTCTAATAATTTTGGATTAGTCAGTCTCTACCACCTAACTAATTTTAGTTTGGTGATAACCTCCGATTTACCTCCCTTATCCATTGATAAATCAGTTATTGAAGTGTATAGTGGATGACAGAAGAGATGGAGGGAGGGGGGTGGTTTTGCCATTGTTAACTCACCTTTAATTTGTGAGAAATACTTAAATCTGTTTGGAGAGATTGAGAGTTTATCCTCATCTTACGAGGACGGTATCCACTCCGCAAAAACAATCTGTCAAATCCCTTAATTTGTTGCTATCATTTTGCTGAACCCGCCTGAGTGGTGCGTGTGGTCTTTTTTTTTTTTTTTTTTCAACTCAGCTGTCAAGTCATTGACCTTGTACATACAAACAAGGGAGAGACCCCTCCCATCACCCTTGCGGCCTTGTTGCCCCAACTTAGAATTTTCTTTTGTTGTAAAAATATTCTAAAATCTGTATTTGATGGATATTGAATCCACAACTTTTAGATATATTTTTGAATGTCCTTTCTATTAAGTCACTCCTTATGTGTTGGTGTATGGTCATATGATAGCATCTCTACGATTGCAACTTGTGCCCCCCATCAAAGTTGAGAAATTTGGACTAGTTTCTATTATCTCTCTGTAAAAAAATAATAATAATAATTAATTAAAAAATTTATCAATATTTGACTTTTTTAAATCTTTAACATAGCTGTAATTTACTACAGTAAATATTATTCTTTATTACGTAAATGTTAAACTCTGTTATGATAAATAAAGACTTTTCTGGTATAGTCAAATACTGCTAATTTAATTGGTCCAAAAAAATTTAAAAATTTTAGACAAATTAAAATTGATCTATGTGAGGCTCCTTGCCATTGGGTCCTCCTCTATTGCCTCCATTAATAAGATTTTGTTTATAAGAGAGAACAGAGGTTGGAGGAAGAGATGGGGGAGACAAAGAATGGATAATCCTGGGGGACGAGGGGGAGAGGGAGAGTGGCAAAATCTTGAAGTACATGATCTTCTTGAGTTTTGAATTTATAGGATCTCTTAGATTTTTGCTACCCGACATATCCAATAACTAAAATTTCTCTTTTAATTGTGCCGGAGTGGAATCTATGCCCGAAGGAGTCGTGTCACTCTCTGATAAGTCTAAATTTATTTTGAAAAATTATCTCATATTAACAAAAAAAAGGTTAAGTGGATATACTTTTCTTTCTTTAGTCATGCCATTTTACTTTAATCATTAGATTTTTATTATCTGTATTTATCTTTCATTTATGTGACTTCGATAATAGTGGAGATGAGGATAAATTCGAATAAATTAGTACAAATTCTTATGTAGTGGAGAAAGTACATTACATATCCCATATATGAATTCCCATGTACTTTGAGTGGTGGAGAAATAATGAAATGAATTCTATTATTTCTAAGCATACTCATTTTAATAGAGTGCATAACTTCATCCCTACTCAAGAGCAGGAATAATGTTTTCTCTATTTCACAATCATTTATTTGGACACATCTGTTTATCCCAAGTATAGTTTGTAAGACCCTAGATTTCATATTGTTATTTTTGACATGTTGCTATGTTGTGAGACTGTTCTGCCCCGGACCTCTTGATGGCAACATGTGTGTGTTTAAGATGAGTTAACGTTGTTAAATCAAGTCAGCGGTGGTCTCCCTTGTAGTTTGCTTATTGATTTTTATAGGATTTTTAGATCAATTTGGGTTAACGGCATAGTTGATTGCAATTTACCTTGTTCTTAACAGCATCTTATGTTGCCGTTAAGTTTCCTATGCTTCTAGTTTCCTAATTTGATTCCGACTTTGTTCTCTTCGCATACATAGCTAGGGAAGTCTAATTACGTTGGGATTTATTTTCTACTTTAGACACGACCCAAATCTCTATAAATATAGGTTCGTTCATAGAGAGAAAAAATTTTGTTTGCCTAAGGTTTGGGAGAGCCCTTTTGTGGGAGAGAGAGAGAAGGGAGAGGGAGAGATTTTTTGTGGCCTGATCGGGCTGCTAGGGCTTCCCGACCTATTTCTGTAAGAAGAAGGTTCACCTAGACATGAACAAGGAGTTGGAATGTGAAGCTTGTAGCTTGGAAGGCTGTGGAAGACGAATTTGGATGAGAAGATTCACCTCTCTGGCTTGGTCAAGAGGGCATCGTTGGAAAATTTTGATCTTTTGGGTGGTATTTAGAGGCAAGTAACTTAGGGGTTTCGTCAGTGTAACTATTATGTAAGGTTTTCCTATTTTTATGAATTTTTACTTCTAGTCCTAAACCCCCAAATTTCCTTTTCTTTAGATTTCGAGTTTGCAAGTTCTGCTAACAAAAATTTGACTGTAAGATCCCTTGCCACTAAGTTCTTCCATTGATGCAAGTCGATGCTGCCGCCAAGTCCCCTGACGGCAAACCCCTTGTCGTTAAGTTCATATGTTTTTTCAGAAAATTTTAATCTTTAAGTGTATGATAAATTCGTGAGTTTGTGTGGGTTTTGAGGGTTGTGTCATAGTGTGTTGTGCACTGTAAAGGGCTCACAAAGTTCTAGTTATTTTTTCTAATAATTATGGTAATTTTTTTATAATTTTTATTCACATTAGAAATATGTATGTTATGATATATTTAATTTTTTATGAATAGATTGTTGCCCAGATAGCAAGCCCAGAGGGGGGGGGGGAATGGATTGCTAAAAAACATTCTTTTAGAATAATTCCTATAAATAAAATGCTTGACAAAGAACACTAAGTTCGATAGTTAGAGTTAGTGTTAAAATAAAGACAAAAGAGCAAACACACAGACAATAGAAATTTTCCTAGTTCGGATCTCCTATCAGAAGGAGTCCTACGTCCAATCCCCAAGCAACACCTTGGGATTTCACTAAGTAGGGTATAGTCCCCCTTAAAGACACTTACACATCCAGCACCAGCAGGTCTTCTCTTCTCAACCAGAAGAGAGACTAAAGCACTTGATGCAACAGGTCTTCCTTCTTGCCGAAGGGAACAACACCCACTCAAGCAGGTCTTCTCTTCACACTCGAAGAGGAACACTCAAAGAAATGAGTAAGAGGTGGTGGCCCCTAGACCAAGCTAATACTAACTGATTGATCTGAGTCAATGTCTGAGAGACAAAGAATATCAACAAGGAACTCTCTCTTAGATCTACTCAGGTTCTCAAAGGCTAAGCAATTTGCTATGGAGAGCTAAGAGCTACACATGGTTTGAATGGACGAGCGAGCTCTTCTTTTCTTCTAAGATCTTCAGAATGCAAGCTTGAAAAGTTCTAAGGAAAAGAGAATATCATTGCATGGAGTCATCAGTCTTCTATTTATCTACTTTGAAATAATTTGACCGTTGAAGTATCCATTGTCTCACATCTTCATGCACGTTGGAGTGAATGGTCCGAAGTGTGGAGCAAGAAAACCTATAGCCATTAATGCTGGGGAAGACATTCACACACAAAGGAAGATTGTCTGAATCTTCTAGCTTCTGTCAGGTTGACAGGTCCATCTTTCTAGCGTTCATTTCTACCAGAAACCCTGCACACAATAAGTGCTGACACATAGACAACTTATCTTTGTCTAAACTGTCAGTCAACATTAGTAGTCTGCTATATAAAGATACACCAAAAGGGAATGTCATTGTGTCATCACATAAAGCGTGACTTTATGTGACACAAATGAGATAAGCAAAGATATATCGTGCAGAGATTTGTTCCATCATAATAATGTCGAAGACTACAGAATACAACATGATATGCGAGAAGATTTGAAATCCACGGAGATTTGAAAATGTATTTGAATATCATGGGAATGAATATTTAAAAGAATTTAAATAAGAATATTCAATAGCTGTCTAAAATATAATCTTTAATAGAGAGTTGATGCATGATGACAGTTTGTGTAAAGAGAGAGTTGATGTTGATATCAAATCGATGATATAATCATAATCATGTGAGAATGTAATGAAATTGATGTTCTGTCCAAAGTCGTTGTTTAACAGAAGTTGTTGTTGTACTGAAATCGATGTGTAGATGAATCGTTGTTTGAAACAAAGTCGATGTAGAAACGAAGTCGTTGTTTTACTGAAATCGATGTTTAAGTTAAATCGTTGTAGACTTGAAGTCGTTGTTTCATATGAAGTCGATGTTCTACTCAAATCGATGTTTAAGTGAAATGTTGTAGACACGAAGTCGTTGTCCATATGAAGTCAATGTTCTACTGAAATAGATGTTTAAGTAAATCGTTGTAGACATGAAGTCATTGTTCTACCAAAATCGATTTTAAGTGAAATGAAGTCGATGTAGCAACGAAATCGATGTTTAAGTAAAGTGAAGTCGATGTAGCAACAAAATTGATGTTTAAGTAAGATGAAATCGTTGTAGCAACGAAATTGATGTTTAAGTGAAACGAAGTCGATGTAGCAACCAAATCGATGTTCTAACTATGAAGTCGTTGTAAGACCGAAATCGTTGTTTTACTTATGAAGTCGATGCTAGAATGAAATTGATCTTTTACTAAGGAAAGAAAGTCGTTGTTTAAGTGAAACCGATGTAGACCGAAATCAATGTTCTTCCAAGGAAATCGTTGTGAGCTATTATATGGAAGTCGATGTGTACTTAGACAAGATATATGCAATAAGCTTCAAATGACAGTGAGTGTAGACAACTTACAGGTTTTGTTTGAATTACTGACTGTGGGTAAACTTCAGAAAGAGTGTTAGATAATACTTTTCAGGGTTTTGTTAATCACCAAATATATATATAATTAATAATAAATTATGTGGAGATGGACTGATCATCAATCTCCCCCTTTTGGTGATGACAAAACATAAAGAGTTTCATACATAAAAGGACTGAAATAAATTTATGAATTTTTTTTATTTTTAAGATATGTATTTCAGAATATTTTTCTCCCTTTTTGTCATTAAGCAAAAAGAATTAGATATGCAGAAGAAAAAAATAGAGATAGACAAGATAAATGGTGCCAAGAAGGTAATTTTATTCATTAGTGGGGGTAGGCATGTAAAGGTAGGTGACAAACGAGAAGCATGCGAGTAATGAACTTCCAAGCTTTGACTTCCTACTCTTCAAAGAGATTTCTAAAACCCCTAGCTAATTATATGATGGCCCCATTTCTGGACTAAGTCGCTTGATGTGGAGTAGTCTTTGTTCTTCAATGAAAGAAGTATACTCTGATTGCTAAGAGATGACTAGTAGGGTCCAGCAGTTCCAAACTGGCATGCTGAAGAAATTTGTCAATGGAGAGAAGGTAGTGTAGATTGTGAGCAAGCAAATCCTTCCGCAGAGCTACATAGATATTGTATCTTTCAACCCAGGTTGAATAAGAATATGAAACCAGATCAGATTTATGGAGTTGAGGTCCATGGATTTTCTAGAGAGAGAGTCAGATGATTGGACTTGCTCAGGGAGAATTCAGGTTCTCAAGTTGAAGTGCAGCCTCAAGATAGGCTTTACACCAGTCAGTGTTCACAATCTCTCAGCCTCTACAAGGAGTGGAGCTAGAATAGATGACTGATAACCCTCTATGATATTCCCTGAACATGAATTGATGAAAGGCAAGAGAGCTCCCTTCTGAAAAAAGATCCTGGCCATGACTCTCGCAAATCTCTCAAAGATTATAGGACCCACCTCAGAGTCCATAAGAAGGAAGTGGAGCTTGGGAAATGCAATCTCAGCATCTTCAAGTTGCAAAGTCAACCTGAAGAGGAGTGTTGACTGGATTCTCTGTACGGAGCTGAGCAATGGCGGCCCTGAACTGGCCAAGCTGAACTTTTGGCAGGCGGTTTACAAAACAGTAATCTTGGTACATCTGGAATTGCCTGATCAATTTGATCTTCTTCTGAATGAAGGGACCCCAAGACGTTCTGTGCTGGTAGACAAACCACTCAGACAAGGTGAGGAGATGGTCTGAGGGTGGAAATATGTTAGACCTGGCAACCTCAAATTTTCTGAAGAGTGTTTTGTTGGCCCTGGCCACTGATCCTCAGTCTTAGACTCAGCAGTAGATAGGATTTTTGCTTGTTCCCTTAGGAAGAGCAGAAGTAGGAAGAATAAGATTTAGATGTTCAGAAAGGTTAAGGTGAGGAAGACCAAAAGTGGCTGCAAAAGTGCACTTTTGGAATATTCAGCATATAAGTTTTTTCTTCTGTTGACAACAGAAAAAGAATACCACAGAGGAGGAAAGAGAGTTTGGTTGGAGGGGAAAACAAGAGCTGAAGAGTCTTTCTTTTCTTAGAGGCAGAACTGGAGGAAGGTTGGGAATTAGTCCTGTGAATGTGGATAGAGACAGCAAGAACTGTGCGGAGGATGGCTTCTTCAAACTCATCCTTGATGTCTTGCATAGTATGGTGAACTATACTGGCCCCTCAGGAATGATAGTGATGAAGGAGGGTGGAGTTGGTGGATGAAGAAAGGCAAAAGATGAAGTAGGATGAGTTGAGAGGATGGTCCTATAGAAGAAGGACCAACTGAAGAGTGACCAGTAGAAGAGGATGAGACAGGAGGTGCCTCAAAAGTTGTAGGAGGAATGGAGGAAGAAGGGATAGGTAAGGAAGTAGGCAGTAGGGAAAGGAGTAGGAGAGGTGATATGTTTTAGAAGGGGTTTCTTGGAGGGTTTAGGTCCAGGTGGGGCAGTGAAGGATGTAGGTGGAGAGGTAGGGGCTGGAGTCTAAAGACTGGGAGGGTCAGAAGGCCTAGGGGCACAACAGCTTCCTCTACTGAAACTTGAGGCTCTGTTGGCCCTGTTTGTAACGACCCTTCTTATATCGGTTCCGATTATACCAATCCACATCGGTACAAAGGGCCCGTCACAGTGGAACATTTACCCAACACTAACAATAGGTTGAAATGTACATGAATAACAACGAAAGTACAACGGAAATAAAATGTAACTCTTATTCCATCATCTTTTACATATTCCACAATCTATATAGCAAGTAAAGAAATAACAGTGTCCACATTATTACACGTCCAAATGAAATACATTGTCTATGACATTGATTACATACTATGAAAAAGAAGTAAAAGTATAGTAATCTCCACAAGTAGAGCTACTCCTCGCACTCGGAGTCGCTCCTCACTATGTCTTCCTCAAGTATGGGGACACCTGTCTCACCTGTACGCCAAAGTAAGTATGAGTCTTCTAAAAAGACCCAGCAAGCAACCTAAGGTACACCCTTACACATATCACATACACATACTAGTCTTATAATCCACAAGAGGAAAATTCATGGTACATGCTTCGTTTCAATTTAACAAATATACATAAACAACCTACACATGCTTTCTATACAAGATAATTAACTTGACTCATGTTGCAAATCACAATCCATATCAATCATATTCTTAAAATAAGCAAATATCCATGAATGACTTATAGCATGCTTTCTACACATAATTATAACATGATCCATGCTTTTAAATTTTTATCAAATCACTTCACAATTATACGCAATTTGAGCATGGAAATATGCACAAGATAACTAGCATATTTTTAAGAATCATTTTGGTCACTAATCGGTCTATATTTTTAATTATTTTTTAATATATATTATATAAGAAAATAACTTATGTAAATAAAAACTAAAAAATATCAACAACAATAATAATTATCCACAACACAACAATAATAAAAATGTCCACAATAATAATAACAATGAAATGAAAATCATGAATCCTCGTCCTCGTGCTCGTCCGCGTCCTCGTCTCCTCTCACGCCACCCGATAAAGGAACCTACAATAGATATATAACAATAATAAGTTAAAATTAAATAATACTATAGGCAATAAATTATTTAAATTTTTTGATTTTATTCACTCACTTTTAAACTAAATTAACTAGCTTAATGTGAATTTGAGCGTCGCGCTCAAACCGGAAGTCCGAATTGAACTCCGTTAGTTTCCACAAGTCACAACCATCGCACTGGCCGTACTGGAAAAACTGGAGGTCAATCAGATTAATATTTCTAATTTTGGACCCCCAAACATAAGTTCTTCATTTTTAAACTATACTAACTTGCTTAATGTGAATTTGAGCATCAAGCTCAATCGGGAGTCCGAATTGAACTCCGTCAGTTTCCACAAGTCACAACCATCGCCCTGGCCGTGTTGGAAAAAACCCGACGCCAATTGGATCAGTATTTCTAATTTTGGACCCCCAAACCTAAGTTATTCATTTTAAAACTAAACTAACTTGCTTAAGATGAATTTGAGCGTCGAGCTCAAACCGAGAGTCCAAATTGAACTCCGTCAGTTTCCACAAGTCACAACCATCGCCCTAGTCGTGTTGGAAAAAAACGGAGGCCGATCAGATTAGTATTTCTAATTTTGGACCCTCAAACCTAAGTTCTTCATTTTTAAACTAAACTAACTTGCTTAATGTGAATTTGAGCGTCGAGCTCAAATCGGGAGTCCGAATTGAACTCCGTCAGTTTTCACAAGTCACACTCATCGCTGCGACCGTGTTGCAACAAACTGGAGGCCTATTGGATTAGTATTTCTAATTTTGGACCCCCAAACCTAGCTAAGTTCTTCATTTTTAAACTAAACCAACTTGCTTAAGATGAATTTGAGCGTCGAGCTCAAACCGGGAGTCCGAATTGAACTCCGTCATTTTCCACAAGTCACAACCATCGCCCTGGATGTGCTGGAACATACCGGAGGCCAATGGGATTAGTATTTATAATTTTGGACCACCAAACATATGTTCTTCATTTTTAAACTAAACTAACTTGCTTAAGATGAATTTGAGCGTCGAGCTCAAACTGGGAGTCCGAATTGAACTCCGTCAGTTTTCATAAGTCACAACCATCGCCCAAGCATGTGGAAAAAAACCAGAGGCCAATCAGATTAGCATTTCTCATTTTGGACCCCGAAACCTAAGTTCATCATTTTTAAACTAACTAACTTGCTTAATGTGAATTAGAGCGTCGAGCTCAAATTGGGAGGCCGAATTGAACTCTGTTAGTTTCCACAAGCCACACTCATCGCCCCGACGGTGTTGGAACGAACCGGAAACCAATTGGATTAGTATTTCTAATTTTGGACCCCCAAACCGAGCTAAGTTCTTCATTTTTAAACTAAACTAACTTGCTTAAGATGAATTTGAGCGTCGATCTCAAACCGGGAGTCCGAATTGAATTCCGTCAGTTTCCACAAATCACAACCATCGCCTTGGCCGTGCTAGAATAAACCGGAGGCCAATCAGATTAGCATTCCTAATTTTGGACCCCCACACCTAAATTCTTCATTTTTAAACTAAACTAACTTGCTTAAGATGAATTTGAGCGTCGAGCTCAAATTGGGAGTCTGAATTGAACTTCGTCAGTTTCCACAAGTCACAACCATCCCCCTGGCCATGTTGGAAAAAACCGGCGGCCAATCGGATTAGTATTTCTAATTTTGGACCCCCACACCTAAATTCTTCATTTTTAAACTAAACTAACTTGCTTAATGTGAATTAGAGTGTCGAGCTCAAATCGGGAGTCCGAATTGAACTCCTTCAGTTTCCACAAGTGACACCATCGCCCTGGCCGTGCTGGAACAAACCGGAGGCCAATCAATTAGTATTTAATTTTGGACCCTCAACCTAAGTTCTTCATTTTTAAACTAAACTAACTTGCTTAGATGATTTGAGCATCGAGTTCAAACCGAAAGTCTGAATTGAACTCTGTCAGTTTCCACAAGTCACACCATCACCCTGGCCGTGTTGGAAAAAATCGGAGGCCAATCGGATTAGTATTTCTAATTTTGGACCCCCAAACCCAAGTTCTTCATTTTTAAACTAAACTAACTTGCTTAATGTGAATTGGAGCGTCGAGCTCAAATCGGGAGTCCGAATTGAACACTGTCAGTTTCCACTAGTCACACTCATCGCCCCGACCGTGCTGGAACAAACCGAAGGCCAATTAGATTAGTATTTCTAATTTTCGACCCCCAAACCTATCTAAGTTCTTCCTTTTAAAACAAAACAAAATAAAACTAACTAACTTAATGTGAATTGAGCATCGAGCTCAAACCGGGAGTCCGAATTGAACTCCATCAGTTTCCACAAGTCACAACCATCGCCCTGCTTGTGCTAGAACAAACCAGAGGCCAATCATATTAGTATTTCTAGTTTTGGACCCCCAACCTAAGTTCTTCATTTTTAAACTAAACTAACTTGCTTAAGATGAATTTGAGCGTCGAGCTCAAATTGGAGTCTGAATTGAACTTCGTCAGTTTCCACAAGTCACAACCATCGCCCTGACCGTGTTGGAAAAAATCGGAGGCCAATGAGATTAGTATTTATAGTTTTGAACATAAGTTCTTCATTTTTAACTAAACTAACTTGCTTAATGTGAATTAGAGTGTCGAGCTCAAATCGGGAGTCCGAATTGAACTCCTTCAGTTTCCACAAGTGACAACCAACGCCCTGGCCGTGCTGGAACAAACCGGAGGCCAATCAAATTAGTATTTCTAATTTTGGACCCCCAAACCTAAGTTCTTCTTTTTAAACTAAACTAACTTGCTTAAGATGAATTTGAGCGTCGAGTTCAAACCGAAAGTCTGAATTGAACTCTGTCAGTTTCCACAAGTCACAACCATCACCCTGGCCGTGTTGGAAAAAATCGGAGGCTAATCGGAATAGTATTTCTAATTTTGGACCCCCAAACCTAAGTTCTTCATTTTTAAACTAAACTAACTTGCTTATGTGAATTGGAGCGTCGAGCTCAAATCGGAGTCCGAATTGAACACCGTCAGTTTCACTAGTCACACTCATCGCCCCGACCGTGCTGGAACAAATCGAAGGCCAATTAGATTAGTATTTCTAATTTTGGACCCCCAAACCTATCTAAGTTTTTCCTTTTAAAACAAAACAAAATAAAACTAACTAACTTAATGTGAATTTGAGCATCGAGCTCACACCGGGAGTCCGAATTGAACTCCATCAGTTTCCACAAGTCACAACCATCTCCATGCTTGTGCTAGAACAAACAGAGGCCAATCATATTAGTATTTCTAATTTTGGACCCCCAAACCTAGGTTCTTCATTTTTAAACTAAACTAACTTGCTTAAGATGAATTTGAGCGTCGAGCTCAAACCGGGAGTCCGAATTGAACTCCGTCAGTTTTCACAAGTCACAACCATCCCCCTGGCCATGTTGGAAAAAACCGGCGGCCAATCGGATTAGTATTTCTAATTTTAGACACACAAACCTAAGTTCTTCATTTTTAAACTAAACTAACTTGCTTAGTGTGATTTGAGCGTCGAGCTCAAATAAGGAGTTCGAATTGAACTCTGTTAGTTTCCACAAGCCACACTCATCGCCTCGACCGTGCTGGAACAAACCGGAGACCGATTGGATTAGTATTTCTAATTTTGGACCCCCAAACCTAGCTAAGTTCTTCATTTTTAAACTAAACTAACTTGCTTAAGATGAATTTGAGCGTCGAGCTCAAACCGGGAGTCCGAATTGAATTCTGTCAGTTTCGACAAGTCACAACCATCGCCCTGGCCGTGCTGGAACAACCGGAGGCCAATCAGATTAGTATTTCTAATTTTGGACCCCAAAACCTAAGTTCTTCATTTTTAACTAAACTAACTTGCTTAGATGAATTTGAGCGTCGAGCTCAAACCGAGAGTCTAAATTGAACTCCGTCAGTTTCCACAAGTCACACCATCGCCCTAGCCGTGTTGGAAAAAAACGGAGGCCGATCAGATTAGTATTTCTAATTTTGGACCCTCAAACCTAAGTTCTTTATTTTTAAACTAAACTAACTTGCTTAATGTGAATTTGTGCGTCGAGCTCAAATCGGGAGTCCGAATTGAACTCCGTCAGTTTTCACAAGTCACACTCATCGCTGCGACCGTGTTGCAACAAACTGGAGGCCTATTGGATTAGTATTTCTAATTTTGGACCCCCAAACCTAGCTAAGTTCTTCATTTTTAAACTAAACCAACTTGCTTAAGATGAATTTGAGCGTCGAGCTCAAACCGGGAGTCCGAATTGAACTCCGTCATTTTCCACAAGTCACAACCATCGCCCTGGATGTGCTGGAACATACCGGAGGCCAATGGGATTAGTATTTAATTTTGGACCACCAAACATATGTTCTTCATTTTTAAACTAAACTAACTTGCTTAAGATGAATTTGAGCGTCGAGCTCAAACTGGGAGTCCGAATTGAACTCCGTCAGTTTTCATAAGTCACAACCATCGCCCAAGCCATGTTGGAAAAAACCAGAGGCCAATCAGATTAGCATTTCTCATTTTGGACCCCGAAACCTAAGTTCATCATTTTTAAACTAAACTAACTTGCTTAATGTGAATTAGAGCGTCGAGCTCAAATTGGGAGGCCGAATTGAACTCTGTTAGTTTCCACAAGCCACACTCATCGCCCTGACGGTGTTGGAACGAACCGGAAACCAATTGGATTAGTATTTCTAATTTTGGACCCCAAACCGAGCTAAGTTCTTCATTTTTAAACTAAACTAACTTGCTTAAGATGAATTTGAGCGTCGATCTCAAACCGGGAGTCCGAATTGAATTCCGTCAGTTTCCACAAATCACAACCATCGCCTTGGCCGTGCTAGAATAAACCGGAGGCCAATCATATTAGTATTTCTAATTTTGGACCCCCAAACCTAGGTTCTTCATTTTTAAACTAAACTAACTTACTTAAGATGAATTTGAGTGTCGAGCTCAAACCGGGAGTCCGAATTGAACTCCGTCAGTTTTCACAAGTCACAACCATCCCCCTGGCCATGTTGGAAAAAACCGGCGGCCAATCGGATTAGTATTTCTAATTTTAGAGACACAAACCTAAGTTCTTCATTTTTAAACTAAACTAACTTGCTTAGTGTGAATTTGAGCGTCGAGCTCAAATAAGTAGTCCGAATTGAACTCTGTTAGTTTCCACAAGCCACACTCATCGCCTCGACCGTGCTGGAACAAACCGGAGACCGATTGGATTAGTATTTCTAATTTTGGACCCCCAAACCTAGATAAGTTCTTCATTTTTAAACTAAACTAACTTGCTTAAGATGAATTTGAGCGTCGAGCTCAAACCGGGAGTCCGAATTGAATTCTGTCAGTTTCGACAAGTCACAACCATCGCCCTGGCCGTGCTGGAACAAACCGGAGGCCAATCAGATTAGTATTTCTAATTTTGGACCCCAAAACCTATGTTCTTCTTTTTTTAAACTAAACTAACTTGCTTAAGATGAATTTGAGCGTCGAGCTCAAACCGAGAGTCTAAATTGAACTCCGTCAGTTTCCACAAGTCACAACCATCGCCCTAGCCGTGTTGGAAAAAAACGGAGGCCGATCAGATTAGTATTTCTAATTTTGGACCCTCAAACCTAAGTTCTTTATTTTTAAACTAAACTAACTTGCTTAATGTGAATTTGAGCGTCGAGCTCAAATCGGGAGTCCGAATTGAACTTCGTCAGTTTTCACAAGTCACACTCATCGCTGCGACCGTGTTGCAACAAACTGGAGGCCTATTGGATTAGTATTTCTTATTTTGGACCCCCAAATCTAGCTAAGTTCTTCATTTTTAAACTAAACCAACTTGCTTAAGATGAATTTGAGCGTCGAGCTCAAACCGGGAGTCCGAATTGAACTCCGTCATTTTCCACAAGTCACAACCATCGCCCTGGATGTGCTGGAACAAACCAGAGGCCAATCGGATTAGTATTTCTAATTTTGGACCACCAAACCTATGTTCTTCATTTTTAACTAAACTAACTTGCTTAAGATGAATTTGAGCGTCGAGCTCATACTGGGAGTCCAAATTGAACTCCGTCAGTTTTCACAAGTCACAACCATCGCCCAAACCATGTTGGAAAAAACCAGAGGCCAATCGGATTAGCATTTCTCATTTTGGACCCCAAAACCTAAGTTCATCATTTTTAAACTAAACTAACTTGCTTAATGTGAATTAGAGCGTCGAGCTCAAATTGGGAGTCCGAATTGAACTCTGTTAGTTTCCACAAGCCACACTCATCGCCCCGACGGTGTTGGAAAAAACCGGAGACCATTGGATCAGTATTTCTAATTTTGGACCCCCAAACCGAGCTAAGTTCTTCATTTTTAAACTAAACTAACTTGCTTAAGATGAATTTGAGCGTCGATCTCAAACCGGGAGTCCGAATTGAATTCCGTCAGTTTCCACAAATCACAACCATCGCCTTGGCCGTGCTAGAATAAACCGGAGGCCAATCAGATTAGCATTCCTAATTTTGGACCCCCACACCTAAATTCTTCATTTTTAAACTAAACTAATTTGCTTAAGATGAATTTGAGCGTCGAGCTCAAATTGGGAGTCTGAATTGAACTTTGTCAGTTTCCACAAGTCACAACGTTCACCCTGACCGTGTTGGAAAAAATCGGAGTCCAATTAGATTAGTATTTCTAGTTTTGGACCCCGAAACATAGTTCTTCATTTTTAAACTAAACTAACTTGCTTAATGTGAATTAGAGTGTCGAGCTCAAATCGGGAGTCCGAATTGAACTCCTTCAGTTCCACAAGTGACAACCATCGCCCTGGCCGTGCTGGAACAAACTGGAGGCCAATCAAATTAGTATTTCTAATTTTGGACCCCCAAACCTATGTTATTCATTTTTAAACTAAACTAACATGCTTAATATGAATTTGAGCATCGAGTTCAAACCGAAAGTCTGAATTGAACTCTGTCAGTTTCCACAAGTCCACAACCATCACCCTGGCCGTGTTGGAAAAAATCGGAGGCCAATCGGATTAGTATTTCTAATTTTGGACCCCCAAACCTAAGTTCTTCATTTTTAAACTAACTAACTTGCTTAATGTGAATTGGAGCGTCGAGCTCAAATCGGGAGTCCGGATTGAACACCGTCAGTTTCCACTAGTCACACTCATCGCCGCGACCGTGCTGGAACAAACCGAAGGCCAATTAGATTAGTATTTCTAATTTTGGACACCCAAACCTATCTAAGTTCTTCCTTTTAAAACAAAACAATAAAACTAACTAACTTAATGTGAAATTGAGCATCGAGCTCAAACCGGGAGTCCGAATTGAACTCCATCAGTTTCCACAAGTCACAACCATCGCCCTGCTTGTGCTAGAACAAAACCAGAGGCCAATCATATTAGTATTTCTAATTTTGGACCCCCAAACCTAAGTTCTTCATTTTTAAACTAAACTAACTTGCTTAAGATGAATTTGAGCGTCGAGCTCAAATTGGGAGTCTGAATTGAACTTCGTCAGTTTCCACAAGTCACAACCATCGCCCTGACCGTGTTGGAAAAAATCGGAGGCCAATGAGATTTGTATTTATAGTTTTGAACATAAGTTCTTCATTTTTAAACTAAACTAACTTGCTTAATGTGAATTAGAGTGTCGAGCTCAAATCGGGAGTCCGAATTGAAATCCTTCAGTTTCCACAAGTGACAACCATCGCCCTGGCCGTGCTGGAACAAACCGGAGGCCAATCAAATTAGTATTTCTAATTTTGGACCCCCAAACCTATGTTCTTCATTTTTAAACTAAACTATTTGCTTAAGATGAATTTGAGCGTCAAGTTCAAACCGAAAGTCTGAATTGAACTCTGTCAGTTTCCACAAGTCACAACCATCACCCTGGCCGTGTTGGAAAAAATCGGAGGCTAATCGGATTAGTATTTCTAATTTTGGACCCCCAAACCTAAGTTCTTCATTTTTAAACTAAACTAACTTGCTTAATGTGAATTGGAGCGTCGAGCTCAAATCGGGAGTCCGAATTGAACACCGTCAGTTTCCACTAGTCACACTCATCGCCCCGACCGTGCTGGAACAAACCAAAGGCCAATTAGATTAGTATTTCTAATTTTGGACCCCCAAACCTATCTATGTTCTTCCTTTTAAAACAAAACAAAATAAAACTAACTAACTTAATGGGAATTTGAGCATCGAGCTCAAACCGGGAGTCCGAATTGAACTCCATCAGTTTCCACAAGTCACAACCATCGCCCTGCTTGTGCTAGAACAAACCAGTGGCCAATCGTATTAGTATTTCTAATTTTGGACCCCCAAACCTATGTTCTTCATTTTTAACTAAACTAACTTGCTTAAGATGAATTTGAGCGTCGAGCTCAAACCTGGAGTCCGAATTGAACTCCGTCAGTTTTCACAAGTCACAACCATCCCCCTGGCCATGTTGGAAAAAATCGGCGGCCAATCGGATTAGTATTTCTAATTTTAGACACCCAAACCTAGGTTCTTCATTTTTAAACTAAACTAACTTGCTTAGTGTGAATTTCAGCGTCGAGCTCAAATAAGGAGTCCGAATTGAACTCTGTTAGTTTCCACAAGCCACACTCATCGCCTCGACCGTGCTGGAACAAACCGGAGGCCGATTGGATTAGTATTCCTAATTTTGGACTCCCAAACCTAGCTAAGTTCTTCATTTTTAAACTAAACTAACTTGCTTAAGATGAATTTGAGCGTCGAGCTCAAACCGGGAGTCCGAATTGAAGTCTGTCAGTTTCGACAAGTCACAACCATCGCCCTGGCCGTGCTGGAACAAACCGGAGGCCAATCAGATTAGTATTTCTAATTTTGGACCCCAAAACCTAAGTTCTTCATTTTTAAACTAAACTAACTTGCTTAAGATGAATTTGAGCGTCGAGCTCAAACCGAGAGTCTAAATTGAACTCCGTCAGTTTTCACTAGTCACAACCATCGCCCTAGCCGAGTTGGAACAACTGGAGACCAATCGGATTAGTATTTCTAATTTTGGACCCCCAAACCTAAGTTCTTCATTTTTAAACTAAACTACTTGCTTAATGTGAATTGGAGTGTCGAGCTCAAATCGGGAGTCCGATTGAACTCTGTCAGTTTCCACAAGTCACAACCAACGCCCTGGCCATGTTGGAACAAACCGGAGGCCAATCGGATTAGTATTTCTAATTTTGGACCCTCAAACCTAAGTTCTTCATTTTTAAACTAAACTAACTTGCTTAAGATGAATTTGAGCGTCGAGCTCAAACCAGATGTCACGTCCCGAGAATTATGCAGCAGATATTATTAATTAATTCGAGTCGATATTTCGAGACGTGGACAGTCGGAAAATAAGCATCTAGCTAGCACGCACTAAATGTGTATCAACACAACATCATAATAGGACCCAAATGTGAACTCAATTATAAATTGTATTCAAATCTCATATTTGTCTCAGATAAACTAATACAGGACTAAGACTCAATAAAAGATAAAGTACATACTACCTCACTTCCTACTACATTGTTCTAACACTCAAAATAAACTAACTATAGATAGACTCATGTTTGGAACGCTCTTCACTCGGACGCATTCCCATCCTCGACTTGCTCTTCCTCTTGCACTTCATGGTCACCTAGATTGGGTAAAAGTAGGGAATGAGCAAACTAGCCCAGTAAGATTTATATTTCAATGTGCGGGCAATGATATAAGTGATTAACATTTTAGAACTAAGCAAGTACGATGAATGATATGCAAGTACGAATAAAACACGTTAAAACATGATATATAAAACAAGCTAGAGGGAGAGATCATGATAGAACAAGATTGATGAACAAGATGACAAGAGTGAACTAGAAATAGATCACTTTGTACAAGCACGCAAGATATCATGTAAATTGCAATAAATGCAGGATGGTCATATCACGCAAGCAAGCAAGCACGATCAAGTAACACTGATCAGGCACGTAGACACTAATGTACACCGAGAAAAGATCCATCAAGAATGTACACTAGGTCACGTGTATGTGGTATTGTATCTATCATTCAACACGCACGCACGATTTTCCAGCGCAGATGCAACGCCAGTAATCATTATACCCCATGGTTAACAGTATATCTATGACTCGACGTCATTGGGGCTAGATTGGAGCCCTTGGACACACGCCGTGCCCTGTCAGCATCTCACTTAAATTTTTAAATGTAGATACCCACAGTCATTTATAATGGCCAATGAGAGTTTCAATAAGTAAGCATGTGTAATGTCATGTTCATGATGATGATGAGAAGAAGTAATAATTAAATTGAACATGATTTTATGAGAAAAATGGTCAAGAGATAAATTCGGCAGCATAACGGTACAATTTATACTTTCGTTCAATCTTTACATTAATGGCTTTAGTCTAGTTTGTAAGTCACACTCACGAGATCAAGAAGAGAAAGGAAGTGCGTGCTATCTCCAAGGAACTTCAATGGTACAACCAACTCGTCGGCCATGTGGGAATCCATGGTCAGAGGAGATTTACGGAGGCCTTGGTGAAAAGGTCGCTAGTCTACCGATTCGGAATGACCGGTAGAGAGTTTCCAATTTCCCAAGAAAGGCTACCTAACAGTGCTAGTGTGTAGTGCGGTACACGTGTCTCAATTCTCAAACCATCGGTCTCAAACTCGCAGGAAGCACTTGACAATATAACATGGAATAAAACTATGCACTTTAACTCATCATGGCTTGCAAGATTTTATGATAACTCTTATCATTTAAACATGGTAGAACAGTAGGAAGATTAAATCACAAGAAACATGAATGGATCATAACATTTAAGGAGCACTTAGAATAGCATCCATGTAATTAAAGCTTTTTAAATGGGTTAATCACTTTTAAGCCATTAAACAACAATCATGTAATGATCAGACCCAAGGCAGGTAACTTACCCAGTAAATATCACATTTATACAGACCTCGGGTATATGCGGAAAACTAAGTAAGAAAACACGTGGTTTTCGGTAAAAATCCTAAGATCGCGACATAGCCATATAAGGAAGGCAACAGGGTGTTGTCAGGTCGGGGTCAGATCGCGACAGGCTCATGTAAGGAAGGCGACAGGGTGTCATCAGGTCTGGGTCAGATCGCGACAGGCTCATGTAAAGAAGGCGACAGGTCGGGCCCAGAAGGCGACACAGGTGTGTAAGCATCGCGACAGGGAAGTCAGATCAGGCAGGTAGATAGCGACAGAGCGCATGTCGCCTTGAGAAAGTGACAAGGGGTATGTCGCAATCAACCCTCTGAAAGCGACATATCGGGCCGTCACGTTCACAGGGTCCGTGCCTGGCTCGGACAGAGCAAGGACAGTGCCTTGGATTGCGGACCTGTCTTTCCTTCTTTTGACATAGGGTTGTTCTAAAATAGAGAACAAATTGCACGGTGTGTGAAAAATAACGAAACAGTTTTAAAATAACCTAGACATACTAGGGTACTTCCAGTAAATCGAAATTGAACAATAAAGATGGTTTCGATAGGTTTTGATCACGGGGAACACAAGGTCAGACCAAGGGTAACTTGAAAACGTAGTTTTATGCAGCAACCCTATTACCACACTTATAACTCTATAACTAATGAGAGTTAGACAAAACGTTCAACATGAAACCTTACGAGGACAACTATTAGAATAACTTTGATGTTATGAGTTTTCTCTAATTAGGTCTTGAAACATGTGCAACATATTAAAAATGGGAAAAGCTCTAACAGTGCGCGACTTTGGAAAAACGCTTATAACTCAAGATCTACTAAATGAAATTCGATGAAACCAGTGGGAAATGAAAGTTAACTTGATGCTCTACACATTGGTATAGGATATGTTAAGGTTTGGCCTGAGAAAACCTACCTTTTGGGTTGAAGAAGTCCTGTTATTCCAGAAAACCCGTGTTCAGACCACTTGGAGGAAAACGCTTACTACTCTGTGTATACTGCATGGCATTTGGGCATTCCACTTGGGTTAGAACGTAGACTTGACCCTCTTTCCAGGGGTATAGGCCTTGCAAGGTTTGGTTTAGGTTTGACTCATCTTTGGTCGACTTCAAGAGGGTGGTTTGTGCAGGTCGCAACAGACGAGAAGGGGAAGAAGAACGGCTTCTTGTGGTCGTTCCACAGCTGCTCAGCCACCAGGAGCTCCTCCACACGACCCTAGCAAGTTCTAAATTCGTTCCTAGGGTTTGGGTGAAGAGTATTTAAGTAACCATGGTGTTTAGGAGTCCTATTATAACTAGGAAAGGAGGGTTTCGTGATTGGCATGTTTGGTTTCCTATTTTTGATGATTTCCTCCTCCTTTTGAGTGTGTGAGGCATTAGAAAATCTCCCCTCATACTTAGGCACGAATTTGGGTTGCCATGAATGCATGATTGCATCCCAATTCAACTCTAATTGCCTCTTTTAATTTCAGCTTATTTAGAGTTACGAATTTCTATGCATTTTCTTGCTTTATTTGATTATTGGGCCAAATGATGTCCATTGGCCCAATTATGATATTGTGTCATTAATATATATTGTTAGAAGCATTTCTAACATTTTTATTTAATTTATGATTGCGTCGTATTTCCGTGTTAACAGTTTTCCGACTTGTTTCCTAATTTGGATAATCGGTCACAATAATTCGTAAACCTAGCTCACATGATTTTTATTGACCCAATTTTCTTGATGGGTCATTAGAGGATATTATTTGAAGCCCATATATAATTTTTATTTAATTTTCTAACTCATCCAAGTACGTATGATAATGATATTTCGACTTATTCATGAATTACGATAATAAGTCGCGAAACACTTTAAACTTAACTAATCCAATTTTTCTTGGCACATGTTTCTTTGTGAAACATTTAGTAATAATGTTTGGGGTTGATTTATAATTTTCACGGAATTTTCCGATGTGTTTTAGCACATACGATAATGATACATATGTTTTAAATACTTGATATTATGAAAATTATTTATTTCCATTTAATTGAATTTTTTATATAATTGAAATTTCCGGGGTGCTACACCCTCCCCCACTTAAGAGAATTTGGTCCCCAAATTCGTTGATCGTTAATTGGCTTTTGAAAGTTGTGATCCTTGAGGTCGTTTCGGATTTAATTTCTCTAACTTGTTTCAACATCGTGGATGCTATTCCAACATCTACACCTATAGCCACCAGTACTATTCATTTGGTTCCTTCCACTCCTGTTTTCTTGTCACGGTTGTTATAACTCCATCATAATCTACCAGATGAACTAGGGTATAACCATTAGATTATTCATTTTCAATTTCTCCTTAATGATCTCCCCCACTTAGAAATATACTAATAAGACAACATCATAAGAGCAGTCTAGGGGTTTAACAATCATACCTCCTTCCGGGAGCTCCACTTGCATTACTGCATTCACACGTCCTTGACGCTTTACCACTCCCTGGTTCCTTCCAACTTGGTCTTTTAGCATGGGACAGTTGGAAAGGCGGTGGTCGCGACTCCCGCATCGCAGGCAAGCTCCTGCCTTCTTCCAGCACTCTTCGGCTCCGTGTCCAGGTTTATCACAAAATTTGCAATTTCCATAACTGGTTGTTCTTCCACCTTGCCCTTCTTGTTATTATAGACCTCATTACCTCCATTCCTTCTCTTGTTACTGTTGGTCCCTGGGTTTACAGTCACAGTGGTATGGGATACCTCGTTCTTTATAAGTTGACTTTGTTACATCCTTTCCTCTCATGCCTTCTACCTTAGCCATGGTGTCTTCTACTAGTTGGGCTCTTTGGACCATCTCAGTGTAGATTTGAATGTTGTGTGGTCCGAGCCTTTCAATGAACATGGGCCTGAGCCCATCCATGAATCGATTTGCCTTAAGTCTTTCCGTTCCCACTAGATGTGGGGCATACACAGCGAGACGCGCGAACTGAGCCTCATACTCAGCCACAAACAATCCCTTCTGCTTCAGTGCGGCAAATTCTGTCGCTTTCTTCTCCTTCACTCACTCAGAGAAATATTTTCCCCGGAATATCTCTAAGAATTTAGCCCATTCTAGTTCAGCTATATTAGGTGGGTGGGCCGATGTGGCCTTCCACCACGCTCGGGCATCCTTGGTAAATTGAAAAGTGGCCAGTACCACCTTCTCCCTATTGGTGCATTGCATTACATGGAAGATCCTTTCTATTTCCTCTTGCCAATTTTCTGCTTCATTTGGGTCAGGGGATCCAGCGAAACGAGGAGGGTTTAGACTCCTAAAATTTCGGTGCAGATCACCGGCTCCATTCCTTACAGCTCCAGCTTGATTTCCAGCCTGAACCACATTCTGCAGGGCCTGAGTCAACCCAGCCACGGTTTCTTGCATAGCTTGCCATTGGTTAGGAGCCATTGCAGTTGAGTGAGAGAGTTATGAGGGTTCCTGAGAAAAAGGATGGAAACCAATTAATGTCTCTAGATTTATTTTAAGAGTCCATGGGTAGGAGTGTTTAATTCCTTCTAACATATTCCCAGTCTCTACCCATTCTCACCAGGTACTGTATTTAATTTCCGTCTCTGCCAATCGGATTAGTATTTCTAATTTTAGACCCCCAAACCTAAGTTCTTTATTTTTCAACTAAAGTAACTTGCTTAAGATGAATTTGAGCGTCGAGCTCAAACCGGGAGTCCAAATTGAACTTCGTCAATTTCCACAAGTCACAATCATCGCCCTGGCCGTGCTGGAAAAAACCGGAGGCCAATCAGATTAGTATTTCTAATTTTTGACCTCCAACCTAAGTTCTTCATTTTTAAACTAAACTAACCTACTTTAGATGAATTTGAGCGTCGAGCTCAAACCGGGAGTTCGAATTGAACTCCGTTAGTTTTCACAATTCACACTCATCGCCCTGACCGTGCTGGAAAAATCGGAGGCCGATTGGATTAGTATTTCTAATATTGGACCCCCAAAACTTAGCTAAGTTCTTCCTTTTTAAACAAAACAAAACTAAAATTGACTTTTAAAATAGAAAAGCTAAAATAAAATCAATTTACTCACATGAGGGGCCCGTGCTGATGTCGATGGTGCTGCCTAAGGAGGAATGCTGACCTGGGTGAGGGCCTGGGAGATAGCCTGGGAGAGCTGGGCCTAGACTGCATTGGACACCTACACCTGCATCGTCTAGGCCAGACGAGACTCCATCGTCTGGGCCAGACGAGACTCCAAACCAGAGATCGTATCTAGAATGAAGCCCATCATCTCACTGGGAGTACCTGGACCACCAGGTGTGGTGAATGCTGTAACGCCCTCTTAGACCCAGTACAGTTACACCAACTCACATTGGATCTAGTAGAGGTATTACAGTGGAACGAATCCAACAATTACAATACAGGTTGAAATATACACAAATAACTATTCAATTCCAATGATGATTAACAGACCATGGAATTAAACACTTGTAATCAGCATTTTATTCAAAAGCAAATCTAATGCATAAAAGATAACATAGTCCAAAGTTTATCACAATCCAAAGATCAGATGCATAAAAAATTACATAAGATTCTCACATACAAATTTCACTCAAAAACTCTCTATATCAACTAAGTCTCCACGTCCTCTCCCGCTCTGAGTCAGTCTGCACTAACTCCTCCGTATCCTGTGGCTCTCCTGAAATGTTAAGCAAGTATGAGTCTACAAGACCCAGCAAATCACATGGAAGACAGTTCAAGATATTAACAGTATACTAATTTTAAAACATGGTAGTGCATTAGCATTCCATTCATTGATATCATATACTTTCCTTACTATAATTCTAAGGTTCATTGACAATCATTCATTTCATAGTGATTCTAACTATTAAGGAAATAAAACCGTTTCTCATGAAGCATGGAATTACTTATTCATGGAATCTATTCTTTTACATAACAATTTTCATGTAGTAATATTAAACATCACATGTAATATGATTTCTTTGAACAAGTTCACATGTAGGAGTGTAAGCATATAACATGTAGTATGTAGCATGTAGAACAATAGACATGTAACTTGTAGCATGTAACATGTAGTCATTTTCATATAGTTGCCAAGACATAGCCCACACTAAATTAGAGATCAGTAGTCATTTATCATTCACTTATCACCTAGGCAATGCGGTGATGAAGTCATGGTATTTGCGCAAAACCGGGGAAAGTCCTTCCCACCTTGACCAGTAGAACAAGTCTACCTCCAGGATTTTAATCCGTTGCCCACGGATTCATTTCTTTACATGTAGGTGAACCATTACCGTAGGGGCATCTATGGTGTAGTTCCTTGTAGGAATCTCTAAGATAGCAATGTCTTATTGGCATCAATTTTATAATGCATACACTAACGTATATAATAGATAATGACATTTCATTCTTGCATTTTCATGTATTTTTTATTCAATTCTATGTGTAATATAATGCTCAGAATTTCATAACAGAACGTGCACATGTCTGAAAATTCTAAAATTTTAACAGAAATTCGAAATCAGTAATTTCAATACACATGTCAATTTTCATAATTTTCTGATTCCTGCAACTATTTTTCATGAAATTAACTCTATTAAATCAACTAACTAACATGGTTTAATATTGAGAAAAACTCATAATTTTCACATGAAATAGACATATCATATCTATTGCAGTAATCTAAACATCAATCAACATGCTTTCTTTTACATCATTGCACTTATCTTATACAATTTAAACCTTCATCATTGTCATGTAATGATGCATGTTCATCAATTTATACATATATAGTTATATGTAAAACCTGCACATTACAGAAATAGACAGTCCATACTATTAACATACTCTATATTACATGGTTGAAACGCATACATTCATAAATTATACATTTACAACCAATTCACTCAGATTTCTGGAAATATACAGTTCTGCTAAACTTGACGTCAATGGTACGACGTTTATTATAGTAGACGTCCACACACGTTGCCGTTAAGTAATTATAGGCGGCGGCACATAACGCCGTTAACACAGACCGACGGCGGCACATAGCGCCGTTTACATATAAAAAGGACAGAAATACTTATATATTTCGGGATGAACTAAACGGCAGTCGATATTGCCGTTTACATAATATAGGCGGCAATACCCTTGACGTCGAGTTCTAAAACACAGAAAACACAGAAACCTGCATGAAATGACAACGTTTCTAACCCTTCCCGTAGGTTGTTTACATGCTTTAAAAACACGGAAAAATGTTAAATACTTAGTATATCATATCCTAAACTAAATCCCCCATGTAACTTGCCTCAATCCCTCTAATGGAGTGTCGAATCCGAGCTCGAAGAAGCCCGTCTCGCCAGGGAGACAGTTCTTTCCTCCGTCTTCAAGCAGTCCGAAACCTCCTCCGATGAAGTTCCTCCGCCTGGATGAGCTTTTGGGCACGTAGTCCTATGATTCTCCTCGGTGTAGATGCCTTCAATCCGCACGAACAAGCACCAGATCGCTCTGCAAGTCCCTTCCTCGGCCCTCTTTCTCTCTTCCAGAACCAAGGCAAAAACCCCCTTTCTTTCTGCGAGATCTGGTCTTATAAAGACCTCTCTAGCAAAGGCCAAACCCAACCCTGACCCTCGGATCTAAACGCCTCGGATCAGCTCATTAAAGCCTTCCCGAAACGGCCGCTTTCCTTGATCCGGAACGGAAAGCTCAAAAACAGGCAAGTCGACTTAACGTCAATATAGGTTGTCGCTTATCCCAGATATAAACGTCCATCGTTGATGTCGTTTATATTCTTGCCCATAATTAAATAATTCAGAAAATATTAAACGTCAATACCTATCGTCGTTAATATCCTATAAACGGCATGCGATGTTGCCGCTTACAAGCTTCAACGTCCAATGATCTTGACGCCTAGTTCTACACAGAACAGAAATCAATTTATGCAGAAATAACACACATGAACAGAATATATTCAAAGAAATTCTAGGGTACTACAAATGCACTAGTCTTTGAGGTTGAACTCAAGGCACCAGATAACACCATGCTCATGTCTATACTGTGCCCAAAACCATACACATGGCCTTTCTTTGGGGCACCAGATGCCACAACCCATACCTCAGGATCTAACTGTGGCTGCTCCTCCTCTCCGGCGTACTTCTCTGTCATTTGTTGGCTATACGAATCCTGCAAAAAAAAATGACAATGTAATATTAATCTATAACGAGAAAAAATTAATAGTGAATACCTTGTAAATACTTACCATAACCTCTCGGGCTCTGTCGCTAATGTACTGATCCGTCCCCTTTTTCTTATATTTTTATCAATCACCTCCTGAAATGTCGGAGGCCGTTTTAGCTCCTTTTTCTATTTCACATAAAAACATGACATAAATGAGTACATATATGAATAAAATATATCACAAATAGACATATGACTTACCAATCTGGACTGATGGGTCGCAAAGGAGACGGACCCACTTGTATGCATGTTGGCCTCTGGATTCACAGCCCGATTCACTTTCATTGTTGTGGAGGTTTGTTGCCGTCTCTCTATGGCCCATATGTTGCACAGACTTTCCCAGTAGTCTCTCCTCATCCATGTCGATGCGCGCTTCCTCCAAAGAGTCAGGTTTGCACTCTGAGAAACTTTTAGTGTGTTTTTCCTCGCATTATACAACAAATGTTTAAATTTTGATCGAGCGGTGGTCGTCCATACTAATCGAGACCGCGCCTCATCCGAACGACGCGTGAATCGATGATTGCTCTGTACAGATAAGAGTTAGTTAACTAAATGTAGGAATAAGAAAATAAATAAATTATAATACGAAATTACATACCATGAACATCTGATACAACAACTCCTAGACCTCCATCGGGAAATCATTGAATCTATGAATAGGCCCATGAAAGTGTGTCTGAATTGTTCTTGTGATGAATTGAGACGCTTGGGCGGGCTCTATTTTATCCCTGTAATTATGTAACTTGTTACAATGAATTTGAACTAAATATACATCCTTAATAAAAGATACATATAAGTTTATTACGTACCCATTTATCCACACCTCCCACAGACTGCTTTCATAAAAACTGCCTCCCCCCTCCTGTAGACTGACAGCATCTTCTGCCTCTGGCACCATAGATGCACCAACCAAAAAAGCTGGAGGTGCGGAAACACTCATCCTAGATAAAAATGCACAACGACATAAGCAATGTACAAGAATATAAATTGACTATACAAATACTTACAAATTTAAATATACGTACCTGCTATTGTAGGAGGAGAAGGTAAACTCACCCGAACGTGTAAGAATTTTATGGCATAAGAATCAATGCACAATGAAAGTACAACTTTAAATATACATACCTTCTGCTACAGGTGGAGGCACAGAGGAAGAACCAGAAGCTGTAACAATTTAAATGGCATTAATAATATGTATAAATAATACATAAAGAATACCAAAGAAAAATATACATACCTGATGCTGCAAACAACCCCTCCCACGGCTACTCCTCCCAGAACTGGAGCCCGATCGTGCTCCACACACCATATCTTCATAGGGAACATAAAAATTAATGTTCATTAGTCAATTGGTTATATGAAAGTGGGCAACTTTAAATATACTGAATAGATGTGAAAAATTCTACTCATTTTTAATGATATCCATTTCCTCCTCAGATAATGACGATATATCTAAGTCAGCCATCATCATCATCATCTTCACATTCATCACTAGTATATTCCTCCTCCTCATCAGAACTTTCACATTCAATATCTGTTCGCCTTCCACTACTCCCTTTTATCTCATGTGGATCGACTTCTTCAACCTCATTTCCTTTAGACAAGGAAATTGGCGCTTCAGATTCGTCTTCTCCAATATGAGCTGTCAACTCTACATTTCAACCAAGTCTTATTGAAAGAATTCGTCGTTGATCTCTTCAGGTATCTGATCAGTCATGTCCAATTCATAATCAAAGAATATAGTCTTGACTTAACTCTACAAACTATCGACCAATCATTCGTTCTTTGTTCGTAGATGAAGGATAGCTTGTATAGTACACCTGCTGGGCTTGTGTGGCTAAAATGAATGGCTCATAAGTATTCAATTTCGACTTATGTTTAAGCTCGACAATCCCATGCGTTGTGTCATTTCAAATGGAATTCGGATCAAACCATGACACTTGAACAAGAATATGATTGTCTTATCCTAGATATTGCAATTGTAAATCTCCTCTACAATACCATAGTAGTCATATTCACTTTCATTGTATGTACTTCCTTTATCACATACACCACTGCTCATGGTAGCCTTACTCTGCTCATAGTCTTTTGTATGAAATCTATACACATTCACAATAAATCCAGGATAGATCTGTGCAATTTTCGATGGGGCATAGGCATCTGACGAACTCTTTCATCAGTAATTAACCTTGTTCAACCTACGTATAGAGAATACTAGTTAAAAGTGAACATAACTTATGTTTCGTACTCTTTGAGCATGTACACTTACGCATTTTCTTAGCCATAAGGCTAATGACTTCTCTCGTTCTTTTTCAACCTCATAATCAGTGAGATGTTGATTTCTTTGAATTATTTCTGAATCAAATTGTCTACAATATGAATGGAAGACCACCTTCAATAGTAGAATAAGGAAAGAAGTTATATACACAATAAATTGTGAGTTTAGCACTTACTCAACATAACACTCTAGCTTAGCACAATTTAAAAGATATATATCTCTGCGGCGCATAACTCTCTATCATCCAGCATGCGAGTTGAAGAACATCCGAAGGCACATCCAGGATGATTAAATAAGGAGAGCCGATCTAAACACACAGATTCCCCCCCATCATCATTACGTGGAGGTTGAGTACGACGAGTTTGTATGTCTGTTTCACAGTACATCGAACAAAAGTTTGAGATTTCCTCCATAATGTATGCCTCAGCAATAGAACCCTCCACTTTTGCTTTTTTTCAGACTTTCATTTTGAGGTCATGCATACACCTACATCAACAATGTACAAGACAAATGGAAACGTATCATATATAAGTGCAATTCTAAGAAGAAAAAAGTTAATATTCACATATACCTCTCAAATGGATACACTCCATCTATATTGTACTAGGCCTCTGACTTTAGCTTCATATGGTAGATGTACGAGTAAATGCTCCATCGAATCGAAGAATGCAGGCGGAAATATCTTCTCCAACTTGCACGATGATGACCACATTCTGTTCGATAGTTTGCACATCCTCAAGCCTGTGTTCTAATGCACACAGAATCGTGAAAAATCGACTCAGCTCAGACAATGCTCCCCATAGAGGCTTCGGCAACATGTCACGGAATGCAATAGGTAGCAACCTTTGCATGAAACATGGCAGCCATGACTCTTCATTCCATATATTTTTCCCTCACTGACATTGACAGAACGAGCAATATTAGACACATAACCGTCAGGAAATCTCACTGTTTCAGCCACTGACCACTTCCCTTACTTTTCCTCCTCCAAGCACATAAACTGCTTTTGGTTAATTGATTTCCCATTTACTTCGACAAGTTCTAACTCTGGACTTTACAAAGCATGGACAAGTCCAAACGTACATTCCCGTTGTCCTTTGTTTTACCTTTATGTCCATAACGGTGTTGACCACATTATCAAAGATATTTTTCTTGATATGCATCAAGTCTAGATTGTGCCGCACAAGAAGAGTCGACCATAAGGTAGCTCCCAGAAAATGCTTCTCTTCGCCCAATTGTGCTCCTTCCCAAAACCTGAAAGGTGTCGGGTACTGCCCATCAGTTGTGTGATATCTAGCAAATTTTCTACACATGTTTCCATATGATGACCGGACAACCTCTCGAATATAACTTCATCTCGTTCCATTCTGTTCTTTAGGAATGCATCTTTTTGTCTTCTGAAAGGGTGATCAACTGCTAAAAATTGTCGATGGCAATCAAACTAGTAGGACTTCCCACCATATTTAAGTACAAATGATTTGGTATTATCTATACAGTAAGGACATGCTAGCCTCCCATGTGTGCTCCAACCATAGCATTCCATATGCAGGAAAATCACTTATCGTCCACATTAATGCTGCCCTCATGGTGAAATTTTACTTCTAGATGCATCATAAATATTGACCCCCTCAGTCCATAATAATTTCAATTCATCAATCAATGGTCTGAGATAGATGTTTATATTTTTTGTAGGACTTTTCGGACCAAGAATCAATAAAGACAGAAACAAATTCTCTCACTTCATGCACATGCTCGGAGGAAGGTTGTATGGTGTCACGAACACTGGCTAGCTGGAGTAGGAAACCACTGAACCTCCAAATGGATTGAATCCATCAGTGCACAGACCAAGCCTCACATTACATGACTCCCTTAAGAAGATAGGATGAGCATGGTTGAAATGAGTCCAAGCTTCGCCATCTGTAGGATGACTCATATATCCTCGTCCCGACGTACTCTTTCTGCGTGCCACCTCATATGTCGAGCTATCTTGAAGACATATACATCCTCTACAGTCTAGGTGTAAGGGGAAAATATCGCAATGACGCAAACTGAACATGGTACCTTATCTGTATCCTCTTTGTCATACAACATACAATGATTAGGACATGCATCTATTTTCACATATCATAGTCCTAAATCATTGACCATCTTCTTGCACGATAAAAATTTGGAGGCAGCTTCTCATCGCGAGGTAACATGCTCTTGATGATGAGGAGGAGACAATCAAACAATTCTCACTTATATGAAATTCAGATTTCAAGTTCAGCAACTGTGACACCGCTGACAACCGAGTGTGTTTTTGACAACCATCCCACAATGGCTCATCAGCATCTTAAGTAACTGATAGAATCTTTCGGCTCCCTGTTCAGCACGTCTTCAGCGTATACATGATCCTCATGTACATTGAATGTGGACCAGCAACATCTACAACCATATCCACGTACGTACTTGTGCCTTCCACATTACTAGGCTCATGCGACTAGTGCTCCTCACCATGACATGTCCAATTCATATAACCTTCAACAAACCCTTTTCTGTATAAATGGCATTGAACCTCCCAAGGTGACTTCCACTTCAAATTTTACAAATCATACAAGGACATTGGATGCAACCTTCGTTGTCTACTGCTGCATTGGATTCCCCAATGCAAACTAATGAAAGTCTCAACTCCGACCTAAACTCCCGACACCACATGATCAATTATTCTATGATACATCCATGAACGGTCTGAAGCCATTTTTTTCCTGCTCCCAACCAATATTAACAAACAAATAACTTAAAATTCAAACTCACACATCGTTCGATGCAACCGAATGAATAGAAGGATATATTATTTAGATTATCACCTTTTACCCATCTGTGAATATTTGATCGCACTCATATGGCCAATTACTATGTGTTTGTATAATTTGCTAAAAATTTCGGTAGCATCTCCCAACCCTCTCCGATATACCAAAAATATTATTGATTAAGATATTTTCTTAAACACTTATAACTAATAAGTGGTTAAGAAAATATTCTAAATCAATAAAGGTATATCAGAGAAGAGTGAGTAGACGCACCCGAAATTTTTAACAAATAATACAAACACATAGTAAATGACCACCTAACTGCGATCAAACATTCACAGACTGTCCAAAATGGGACAATTCAAGACTTTGAGGCAGATATACACATTCTCATCATTGAAAATAAGACTCGTGCACATCAATCCCAAAGTCTTGAACGGGAAGGTTCATTGACACGGGCTTAACACGCTCTCGTGAGGTGTGTGTAGTGTTAAATTGCTATGCATGCATAGATCAAATTTCAATACCACATAAATATGAAATTAAAATGAAAACAAAATCATACATATAACAAGTGCAGTAATAAACCAAATTCACACATACATGTAAATTAATTATATTAAAGTAAGAAGTGCAATACTAATCACTAAACTGAAAGTAAGCAATTAAAAGCAATCCATATAATAGTGTTTTATTGAAATAAGTTCGAATTAAGGATCTAATGTCTACAAGGAAGAGTTTGCACTCATTTTTTTATTCCTAAATTGAGATGTAACCTCATTAGAGTTTGCACAATAGAGAGACGGTGTAGGACACACTAATGTGGAGCATCCAACGAAGGAGTCTACTGAGATTTGTAAATATGGCCCTAACCGACTAGAGAGAAATTTCATTGCCATATGTACCAAAAGTAATGGTGGTCACTGCGTTAGACATGGACAAGAGGTTAAAAAATAATATTATTTTTGCAGGAGCAATGCTACCTACAAAGTTAGTTGGATAAATCATTTATCCAATCAAGTTTAGGATATATGTTCTCAATTAAAGAAACTAGATGGTGTTCACATGTACATATTAGAGTACCCATTGGAGATGGATCTAGAAAAAATTCATGGGTAATGGATGGTAAAGGGAATTGGAGCAAGGAGAGACTAAGACAGTGGTTTCCAACTTTGTTAACCGATGAAATATGCAAACTTCCAACTCTTAGTGCCCCCAAGATGGATGAGAGGCTATGGCTACCAGATATACACGGATCTCCACTAAATGTGCATATAAATGGTTTTTTAATGGTGAAGGTTCTGTGCACAAACCAAAGCAGATTGACTGGAACTCAATATGGAAATGGCCAACGATGGAGAGGATAACAGTCCTCATGTGAAAAATTGCTTGGGGAAGGATCCCCACTAAATCTTGTTTGAACTCTTGTGATATACAAGTGTTAGCCTGCTACCATAGATGCTAGGAAGAGGAAGAGGATGATAATCTTTTGAGTCCAAGGGCATTATATATCCTCTCTACTCAAAGTTGACATTCCCAATTACTCTTTTTTTAAAAGAAATATGATAGAAAAATGTTTATTACTCGGGTTGCACGAATAATTCTACTGGGTGGGACTGACTCTACACATGTTTTGTATCTGCCGGCACGATCGAGTAGTAAATTACTTTTTATAATATACATAATTCCATCATCACCTGAAGAATATAATGGCTCCAAAAAAAGATCTGCTCCTCTCACACAAAGTTTCTTTTGTTAGAGGACAAAATTGTAGTCAAAGGAGCTTAGTATCTAAATTATGAGGTAGCATCCACGCCCTCTCAATGAGCTAGCTTGATGAGACATAACAAATAAAAGAGATAACTATTCTATTATCCGGAAATAGGGTCTTGGAGAGATGATATTTTGTGTTGTGTTCATGATATGTCATTCTATGACCCACCTTCTGATCCATCTTTTGGAAAATAGTTGTCTTTTTATAATAATACATAACATGTAATATCTACTTCCTTCCCTTTGTCTAGCTATATGATAATGTTGTCCAAGTCTAAAAATTAATCTTCTTCGAGATCAGGGTCATCCCCCTGGGAAGCCTACTTGAATTAGTAATGCGCATGACAGAGGTTCCCTCGTCGGAGCCGGAGATGGGTGGTTTTTGAGGGTGATAGGGGGCAGCATTGAAAAGAGAAGAAGATTGGAGGAGCAGATCTTTTTTATTGAAACATAAGCGGAATCTATCATCATATTTTTTTCTCATTCGCCCTTATTTTTTTAATTGAATTAATTGTACGAAAAGTGTACTTCGCCAAATAACTTACATGCCATTATGGACTAATCATATAATCTTGATTGGGTGCTATATATGATCTATAAATGAGTCGAGAATAGTGATGGCATCTTTATCTTTGGGCCTCTTTCCACCATAGCCGTTTGATTTCGAACCTTCTAGTTGTCTCCATTTCTTGACATGATACCGGAGATGGACGGCGGCTGCTTGTCGACAGCCATCGTCAACATCACGCTCAACGGGGAAGGAACCTTGGACATCACACAAGTTATACAGTAGGTACACAAAAAAACTTCAAATGAAAAAAAAATCCAAAGAAGATAATATTTATTCTAAGACATGAGATAAAAACACAAATAAAAGGCGGCACTATATATATCCATGGTAGTTTAAAAACCAAAGACAACACAATATTTTTTTTTAATCACACACATGGCTCCCTCCTCTTGGGACTGTACCCCCTTCCCCATGTGAAGCCCCCCCCCCCCTGCCAGAACACCCCCCTTCCTGCAAAGCCCCCCCCCCCCCCCCATCCCTCCCTACGCAAGCCCCCCCCCCCCACCAATCGGGACCCCCCCTCCAGAACCCTCCCTACCTGCGCAACCTCCCTCCCTACTCAAGCCCCCCCACCCCCCCCACCCCCGTCGGGACCCCCCCTCCAGAACCCTCCCTCCATGCGCAAGCCCCCCCCCCCCTCCAGAACCCTCCCTCCCTGCGCAAGCCCCCCCTCCCCAAGTCGGGACCCCCCCTCTAGAACCCCCCTCCCTGCGCAAGTCCCTCCCCTGACAGACACCCTCCCGCCGGAACCCCCCTACGAAGCCCCCTCCCCCCCTTCACCTACGAACCCCGCCACCCCACTGCGCCCCCCACCCCACCGCCGCCCCCACCCCACCGCCGCCCCCCCCCACCACGTGGCGGCACTCTGCCCACCCCACCCCACCTCGCCAAGCCCCACTCACCCACTACCGGGAACACCCCCCCACACCCGCCGCATAGAGAGAGAGAGGAGAGAGAGAGAGAGAGAGAGAGAGAGAGAGAGAGAGAGGAGAACATGACAACGACTCTGGCGGGGTTTGATAGAGGCTTCGACGGCGGTGACGGCGGCGTCCGGTGACCCACGGCGGCGCACAACGATGGTGTCCAGTGACCCACGGCGGTGAGAGAGAGAGAGAGAGAGTGCATGCGAGAGAAGAGCGGAGGAATAAGAGAGCAACATTAGTGACTGACAAATATCGGTCGCTATTCAGTCTCTAAACCACCGGATATAGAGACCAATTATTTTCGGTCACTAATCGGTCACTAATTAGTGACCGAAAATAATCGGTCGCAAACTTTCTTCCATACCTTGGAAAACGTGAAAATCTGTGACTAAAATGAAATCGGTCACTAATTAGTGACCGAAAATATTCGGTTGCCAAAAGTTTCTTCCATTTTCTGAAAATGGAAAATTTTAGTCACCGAAGGTTAAACGGTCACTGTTCGGTCACTAATTAGTTTCTGATTAGGACCAAACTTAAATCGGTCACTATAATATTTTTTTAGCGATGAAGGCTTGCCTGCGGTTTACTTCACCGAAGAGGAGATCAGGAAATCTGAGCAACCTCTTAAGCTAGCGATTGTGGCCAAGTGCTCCTATTGGAGGCCATCAATTCCTGTTATCAAAAGCTATCTTTCTCAAAGGTTGGCTCTTAAGGGTGACTATATTGTTAGTTTATTGAACCCAAGGAATCTTCATTTCATTTATTTGACGATGAGGACTTCTTGAAGGTGCTTGTTCGGAAGAACCTATACCTTAAAGGTTATCTCTTTCATTTTTTCTGGTGGTCTGTTGATTTCGACTTCTCATCTGATCCCACTCTTATTCCCATTTGGGTGGGCTTTCCACAACTTCCTGTTAACCTTTTTAATGAAGATTATCTCAGATGCATCGTTGGTAACTTTGGAGAGGTTCTTCATATTCATGATTCTACCTTGGCTTGGACTCAAACAGCTGAAGCTCTTGTTTTTGTTGATGTTGATATAGCTAAGCCGCTTTCAGATCGTATCTAGATTGGGCATGGTGATCAGGGTTTCTGGCAGAAAGTTAACTTCCACAGGGTGCCGCCTATCTGTAATCTTTTCCGGAGGTTGGGTCACACTCAGGAAAATTGCAAGAAGAAGCCCAGGGATAAGGTTCTGAATGTGCATACTGCCTCACTCTCTGCTTTGCCTGGTCAAGAGCAAGCTCTTGATAAGGAGTGACGTATGGTTAAACACAAGGAGCAAATCTTAAGGAAAATTTTCCAAAGCTAATGGACTCGTCAGTCCCAGTTAGTAATGTATTTGAGCGGTTAGCTAATGATGTTTGTGGTAGTGATGATTTTTCCAAGCGACCTGGAGATTCATGCGTTCGTATTGAAAATGTTGTTCGTGAGGTCCCTCATGTTTTGAAGCCTTTACAAGGGTCGCCCCCCCCCATGCAAGTATTAATGTGGAGACTGCAGCTGCCGCCGATGATGTGCATGGTACTGTTCACATCATGCACCTCCAGTTGAGGTCTTGCATGGTCCACAAGCCAGAGCCTACTCCTATCATTCTGCCGAGGAGTTTGTCGGAGGCGTTGCCGGCGGCAAACTCCCCAGTGCTGTCAATATGTACGATGGAAAAGTGTAAGGCCCTCGAATTTCGGTCGCATTATTTGTATTTGTGTGTGTATATTTGTGCTTGTGTATGTATATACATATTACGTACGCATAATTAGTACAATTACGTATGCATGTGTTTATACTAGATGTAAATAATGCATGTATTGAATGGTGATAGTATGAATACACTACCATAGACATATTGCATGTATATATGCATGGCATGCACAGTTTTCTGCATGTTTTAGACTTCTGGCCGAAGGCCATATTGGCGTCAATAGCAGGACGTCGATGAGGTGTCAGCGTCCAACCATGGACGCCAACACTAATCCCAGCGTCTAACGATGTGGACGCCAACATCTCTGGCCTGCATGTGCAGCAGAGCCGGAAATTCCTGGAGCAAGGAAGCTCACCCATTGGGGAGATGTCTCCCAACGGTCTAAAACACATCTTGTCACCCCATGCGTGGGAGAGAAGCCTCTCCCATATGTCTAAACCCGAGTCTGCTTCCCCAACCCCTCTCTTCACCCTTTTGCAAGAGAGAAGAAATAGAAGAACCCTAGTTTCTGAACTGAGGAAAACCCCCACTTTGGAACCCAAAATCCCTCAACCTGAAGATTGTTCCGAGGATCTACTGCTTCAAGGAGGTTGCTGGATCGACGAGGAAGGCCTCCCTGACCTTGGAAGGCACTGGAGCTCGCTCAGGAACCCAGAGTCAAGCATTTCTAAGAGCTTCTTGGGACAGCCCAAGGAGAGCTTCACCGAGCCCTAGATCCCTTGGTGCATTTTCCTAAAGGCAAGTACCCCATTCATATGTCCTTGTATGTGTCTAGGTTGGTTTTTACTATTTTTTGTACATTTTCCCTCGTGTCCTAGACCCTCAGATTCACCCTAACTTGAGAGCTCGGGTCTATGTTCTGCACAGACCTGCATTGACGGCAAAGTCACTGGTCACTAAGATCATGCTTAGCGTCTATCGACTATGACGTTGACCTTGAATCAGCGGCCAGAGACCGCCGCCAAGTTCATTTGGACAGAACAACAACCTGTTCTGCCCTCCTATACGATTATTTTCGATATGTTTCACGATGAGGATATACTGTAAATCATTTATATGTATGTACAATGTTGAGGTGATGGATGTGGTGTGTGTGGATGGACTATCATGATGTTAGGACTTAATTAATTCATGGAAAATATGTGTGATGAGTTTTAATCGTGTTAAACCATGTTTGCATGATTTAGACAAGTCTAAATGCCCTAATCGGAGGATGTGCTTGTGAAGTTCAGTCCCTGTCCAAAATTTTGAGATTCTTCATGCTTTGTCTTTAGTGAATTATTGCAAATTTGTTTAGGAAAATAGGGATCATGCTAGGTCTTGATAAATCTTCCATAAAAAACGAATGGTCAAATAATTCGGGAATAATTCTGTAGTTCCATGCCTGTTAGGGTTCAGACAGTGAGTGGATAAAACTGTGTTTGTGTTAACTCCATGTTAAATCGAATTGTGCATAGTATGTGAAATTAATGTTAGATTTTCTGTAATTCCGTCTTAGTTCATAAAAATCTAAAAATTGCATGATAAATCCTAACCTGAAATCCGTTTGTGGTTAAAATTTCAGGCCATTTGGACCAGTATATGATGCAATATCAATTTTCCATGAAAAATGTGAACTAATGCATGCCTTGTAAAATAATTCGATTTTGTATGTGTCACCTTGATTTGTGAAATCTCCTGAACACTAGATTTCTGTGATTATAGTGACATGTCAGGAAAACAGAGCACCATGTGTGTAAATAGTGAATGAGTAAAATGTAAATGTCATGTGCTAAACTAAGTGCATAAATCGGTAAGATGTGTAATGTGAAAATTGTGCCAAGTGTGACATTACTTCCACAAGGGCAGTGGAACCGTATCAGGGAAAAGTCCCCCTGAGAAGGTTCAATGTGTAGTGACCCTAAGGGCATTAGGGGGAATCCTAGAGGTGGACAAGTACCACTGGTTAGGGTGGAGACTGTTTTCCCCGTCTGCGCAGTCCAAGAGTCGCCATTGTATTGCGTAGATGGCGTCTATGTGATGTGATGTGTTTGTGTCTTTCTTTGGTGGTTTGGACTATATGTCACGGCACTAAATGTGAAAGTGTAAATGTGAATGTGTAAATGTGCATGTGTTCATGTGAAAGTGAACAATGTGTAATGTGTATGTGTAAAGTGCAATTTAAGTGAATTGAAAATTTGTGTAAAGAAAATGTGAAACCAAAAAAGTGAAGATATGATATTGTAAATCCATGTTGTGACAAATCTGAAACCATGCTAATCAGTAGCTTCCTTATGTCATGATCATGTTTACATGTACAAGTGTCTAACCCATGCTAGGGACAAATAAATGAGTATGTGTACACAATTCCATGTTCAGTTGTTCACATGTTGTGTCCTAAATAACATTGTAGCTCTCTATGTAGGTTATGGTTACTAAAGCATGTGAAAACCAGCAAGCTTAAACATGTGAAAATGGTTATGTATATGTATAGAACATGTAGATTCCATGCTAGTTGTGTTCCCTCTCATGTACACGCGGAGTTCATGTTAATGGCTTTCATGTTTTGGTCAAAATGCAAAGTAGAATTTCATGAGTAGAAATGATTAGAGAGCATGTGTTAGGAAATTCATTTCGTAAGGAAATCTGAAAGCATGTATCATGTGTTTACTGATAGAACTATCATGATAGATTGTTCATTTCAAGGTTTAAGCATGCTACATGTTGAGTCTTTTGCAATTGTGTGCGTAGAGCCCACTGTGACATGTACATGTATGGTATGAGTAGTGTTACTTGCTGAGTCTTTTAGACTCACTACTTGCTTCGGCGTACAGGTGTAGTTGGTGACGTGGCACCGTTGGAGGAGACAGTGGAGACGGACTCCGAGCGCGGAGATTAGACTGTTGGAGCAGTTGTACCCTTTTGTGTTTTCATAGTATGTAAAAGTGACATTGTACTAGAACTATCTTGAGAAAATTGATAAGTGTGGACATCTATGTTAAATTTTTAGCAATTAAATTATGTGAACTTTTAAGTTCTTAATGTTATTGCAATTCATGTATGCTAAATGTGGATGATGAATGAATGAAGACATCAGTTCTTTACTTCCGCTACTCTGTCTTATATTCATGTGTATCTCAGCTGAATGTATCGTTGGGTAAATGTCCCACTGTGATGACGCTTGCTATACCGACGTGGGTTGGTATAACCGTACCGGTATAATGAGGGCCGTCACAGAGATTGGTATCAGAGCGACCGGTTGAGATTGCACATGAATATATCTAAGTCATCATCCCCATTGCATGCTAGAATGTCCACATGTGTAGAAAACACTAATAAGAAGTGAAAGATAGATAAGAAAACGGTTAGAAAACTTAGTAACCTAGGTCTAATAGTGGCTGAAATTTTATTATAGCCATGGCTTCCAGAGGTAGGCGTGGTGGAGCACCGACCCGTGAGGACGAGCCGCGACGTGACGAGCGGGCGGAGCAGCAGGCCCGGGCACCGCCAGGCCCTGTACTTCCCCCACCGCCGCCTGGGGACTTGGAGTATTCATGCAAGGTCTGGTGCAAGCCATGCAGACGCAGGCTCATACCCAGGCAGCACTCCAGGCACAGTTGGAGGCTCAGGTTAGACTAATGAAATGATTAAAGTCTGTTTAAATTGCTTATGTGATATTATGTTGATTGTATATTGCTTGATGTGTGATGTAGCAGGCTCAAGGACCAGCTCAGAACCATGGTGGACCTTCTACCATGGAGAGATTCAAGAGGATGACCCCACCCTCTTTTAAGGGGGAGAGTGATCCATAATGGCAGAGAGTTGGTAAAGGGAGACAGAGAAAATCTTCCGATCCATCAGGTGCCCTGATGAGGATAAGGTGACATTAGCCACCTACATGCTACAGGTAGGCTTTTATTTTGTATGTTTGTATGTTCTGCCTAAGTTAGAATTTGTTAGTTGGTGCTTATGAAGGTGTATTGCAGGAGAGAGCGGATGTATGGTGGTCCTCCCTACTACGTACACGCTTTGAGGACGGAGCAATAGACGTGACGTGGGACGCGTTCGTGAGGCTCTTTCGAGCCAAGTTCGTCCCAGAGCAAATCCAGGACAAGATGGAGCATGAATTTCTCTCCCTGACGCAAGGCTCCATGACTGTGCTGGAATACGAGGCAAGGTTTTCTGAACTTTCTAAGTATGCACCGCATATCGTAGAGGATGAGCACAGGAAGACGAAGAAATTCGTGATGGGACTCAAGCCATCACTGCGGACGAGACTCGTGGCGTTTGACCACCGCACGTGGATGAGGCCCTCAGTGCTGCCCGCAGGCAAGAGGGAGAGATGGAGCAATATCTGGAGGAAAAGAAGGCTTCGCAGAAGAGGCCAGCAGCGACATTCCAGCGGCATGACAAGAAGAAAATGTTGTACTAGACACCGCAGCGAACCGTGGCAGTCGGCAGTTCACAGGTACCTTCTGTACGTTCCCCTGGTGTGAAGAAAGAGTGTCCCCATCGCGGGAAGACACACGGTGGTTCCGAGTGTTGGTTGGTAGCAGGTAGATGCTTGAAGTGCGGGAGCAGTGACCACAAGATCAAAGATTGCCCAAGACTTCAACAAGGAGCTCAGTGTGGAGCGCCAGCCCCAGCAGTAGCGGCAGCCGCGCCAGCTACAGGAAGACCAGAAAGCCTCGAGCCCCAGCTCGAGTGTTTGCTTTAGCTCGTGAGGATGCTGAGCAGGCGGAGCATGTGACCGAAGGTACGGTTTTACTTTTAGGTGTGCACGCTCGGGTTTTGTTTGATACGGGTGCTACTCACTCATTCATTTCCGAGCGGTTCGCTAGGCAGTTAGCCCTAGAGTCAGGCGTAGAGTCTGAGGATTTAGAGGTCCCTTTGTCTGTGCACACCCCTGCGGGTACGGTATCGACTAGGAAGTGTATTCCGTCGTTACCTGTGTGCATTGAGGATAGAATCCTAGATGGTGTTTCTTCTTGCTAAAAATGAAGGACTATGATGCTATTCTTGGTCTGGATTGGCTAGAGGAGCACTATGCATTAGTGGATTATCATCGGAAGAGGATCGTTTTCCGCATTCCTGGTGAGGATGAGTTCTCTCACCCCTTGTCAAGGAACTGGGCAGGAAAGTTAGTCATCTCCGCCATGAAGGCGATGCGCATGGTGAACAAGGGTTGTGACGCTTTTCTTGCCAGCGTGGTGTTAGTACCAGAGGCTGATGAGTCACTTACTCTTGCGGAGATTGAGGTAGTGCAGGATTTTCCAGATGTTTTTCCTGATGATTTGTCAGGATTGCCACCGGATAGAGAGATAGAGTTTACCATAGAGTTGCTTCCGGGCACCTCTCCTATCTCGAAGACTCCATATTGGATGGAACCTGCGGAGTTAGCCGAGTTGAGGAGGCAGTTGCAGGAGTTGCTTGATAAGAGATTTATTCGCCCTAGTGTTTCTCCTTGCGGCGCACCTGTATTATTCGTCAAGAAGAAAGACGAGTCACTTAGGTTGTGCATTGACTGCAGAAAGTTGAACCAAGTGATTGTGAAGAACAGGTATCCCTTACCTCGTATTGATGACTTGTTTGACCAGTTGCGAGATGCATCAGTCTTTTCTAAGATTGACTTGCGATTTGGTTATCATCAGTTGAGGATTCGGAGTGAGGATGTGTCCAAGACGGCATTTAGAACCCGTTATGGACATTATGAGTTCTTGGTCCTTCCTTTCGGATTGACCAATGCCCCTGCAGCGTTCATGGATCTCATAAACCGGGTGTTTAGACCTTACTTAGATAGCTTTGTTGTAGTGTTTATTGACGATGTGTTGGTCTACTCTCCGGATGAGGCCACGCACCGTCAGCATATGAGGTTAGTGTTAGAGGTTCTTCGTGAGCACAAGCTGTATGCTAAATTCAGAAAGTGCGATTTTTGGTTGCGCGAGGTTCATTTCCTCGGGCATGTTATCTCCGGCGCTGGTGTTGCAGTTGATCCAGCGAAGGTCCAAGCAGTTATGGATTGGGAGGTCCCAAGACCCCTTCGAAGATTCGTAGTTTTATTGGGTTAGCTAGTTACTATCGGTGATTCATTGAGGGTTTCTCATCCATCGCTGCCCCCTTGACAAAGCTAACCGGGAAGGGTGAGAAGTTCGTATGGTCTGAGGCATGTGAGCGTAGCTTCCAGCTATTGAAGGCTAAGCTTACTTCTTCTCCGGTATTGGTATTGCCTAGTGGTCTAGAGGGCTTTGCCATTATACGGATGCGTCTCAGATTGGTTTGGGCTGTGTGCTCATGCAGCAAGAAAGGGTAGTGGCTTATGCTTCTCGTCAATTAAAGGAGCATGAGAAGAACTATCCGACTCATGACTTAGAGCTCGCAGCAGTGGTTCATGCACTAAAGATCTGGAGGCACTATCTTTATGGTGTCAGATTTGAGGTGTTTACCGACCACAAGAGCTTGAAGTATCTTTTCTCCCAAAAGGAATTAAACCTAAGGCAGAGAAGATGGATTGAGTTCTTGAAGGACTATGACTTCAACCTTCAGTATCACCCTGGGAAGGCGAATGTCGTAGCGGATGCTCTTAGTAGAAAGAGGTCTTCTCTCCAGCAGGATTGGAAGATGTTGGAGGATGCGGCATACTCTATGACCAAGTTAGAGCCATCGCTGTGTCAGGCTTTTGTAGCTCAGCTATCCCTTAGATCCTCGGTTTTAGATGAGGTGATCGAGCAACAGGAAGCCGACCCTAGATTGTTGGAATTAGTGGGTAAGGCAGGCATTGCTCGTGATGAGGACGGTGTGATTAGATTCCAGCATCGTGTTTGTGTCCCTGATTTGGTAGATGTTCGTGAGCATGTGTTAGCAGAGGCTCATAGATCGTGATTCTCTATTCATCCGGGTAACACTAAGATGTATCAAGACCTGAAGAGATCATTTTGGTGGTCCGGCATGAAGAAAGATGTTGCGGATTATGTGTCTAGATGTCTAGTATGTCAGCAAGTGAAGGCCGAGCGACAACGACCATCCGGCCTTATGCAGAGGATGGATATCCCAGTGTGGAAGTGGGAAGCTGTCACTATGGACTTCGTTTCGGGTTTCCTCGATCTAGAAGGGGCAATGACTCGATTTGGGTAGTCGTAGATAGATTCTCAAAGACTGCTCATTTCTTGCCTATGAAGAAGAAGCAGTCAGTAGAGAGTTTAGCTAGATTGTATGTTAGTAGCATCATCAGATTGCATGGTGTGCCGAAGTCGATCATTTTGGATCGAGATCCGAGATTTACATCGAGATTGTGGAAGGGTCTTCAGGATGCTTTAGGTTCGGAGCTGAAGCTCAGTTCGGCGTTTCATCCCCAGACCGATGGACAGTCCGAGAGGACTATCCAGACGCTCGTGGATATGTTGAGAGCGTGTGTCTGGATTGGAAAGATGATTGGGAGAGTCATTTACCTCTTGTGGAGTTCGCATACAACAACAGCTTTCATGCGAGTATTGGTATGGCTCCATTCGATGCGTTGTATGGTAGGCCCTGCAGATCTCCGTTATGTTGGGAGGAGACTGGTGATAGGCAATTGATCGGACCGGAGTTAGTTCAGGAAACTTCGGATAAGGTCCAGCTTATCAGGAAGAGGCTTATTGCGGCACAGGATATGCAGAAGAGTTATGCCGACAACAGGAGGAAGGATTTGGAGTTCGAGGTTGGCGATCATGTCTTCTTGAAGATATCGCCTACTCGTGGTGTCGTCAGATTTGGCAGGCATAGTAAGCTGAGCCCCAGGTTCATTGGCCCATATGAGATTCTCAGACGTTTGGGCAGCGTGGCATATGAGCTAGCATTACCCCCAGCTTTGGCTAGCGTTCACCCTGTATTCCACGTATCTATGCTCAGGAAGTATGTCCGAGATCCGTCTCATGTGATTAGTCATGAGCCAGTGGAGATCCAGCTAGATCTTTCGTATGTCGAGCAACCAGTAGCTATTCTTGACTGGAAGGTTCAGCATCTCCGGAACAAGAGTATTGCGTCGGTGAAGGTCCTATGGTGGAACTTCTCACGAGAGGAGGCTACTTGGAGCTTGAGGATGCGATGAAGAAGAAGTATCCCCTTTTGTTTGAGTAGTGTCGTTCTAACTTCGAGGACGAAGTTTCTTTAAGGGGGAGAGGGTGTAAGGCCCTCGAATTTCCATCGCATTATTTGTATTTGTGTGTGTATATTTGTGCTTGTGTATGTATATACATATTTACGTACGCATTAATTAATACAATTGCGTATGCATGCGTTTATACTAGATGTAAATAATGCATGTATTGAATGGTGATAGTATGAATACACTACCATATACATATTGCGTGTATATATGCATGGCATGCATAGTTTTCTGCATGTTTTAGACTTCTGGCCGATGGCCATATTGGCGTCAATAGCAGGACGTCGATGAGGTGTCAGCGTCCACCCATGGACGCCAACACTAATCCCAGCGTCTAACGATGTGGACGCCAACATCTCTGGCCTGCATGCGCAGCAGAGCCGGAAATTTCGGGAGCAAGGCAGCTCACCCATTGGGGAGATGTCTCCCAACGGTCTGAAACACATCTTGTCACCCCATGCGTGGGAGAGAAGCCTCTCCCATATGTCTAAACCCGAATCTGCTTCCCCAACCCCTCTCTTCACCCTTTTGCAAGAGAGAAAGAAGAGAAGAAACCCTAGTTCTGAACTGAGGAAAACCCCCACTTTGGAACCCAAAATCCCTCAACCTGAAGATTGTTCCGGGGATCTACTGCTTCAAGGAGGTTGCTGGATCGACGAGGAAGGCCTCCCCGACCTTGGAAGGCACTGGAGCTCGCTCAGGAACCCGGAGTCAAGCATTTCTAAGAGCTTCTTGGGACATCCCAAGGAGAGCTTCACTGAGCCCTAGATCCCTTGGTGCATTTTCCTAAAGGCAAGTACCCCATTCATAACGTCCCCGTATGTGTCTAGGTTGGTTTTACTATTTTTGTACATTTTCCCTCGTGTCCTAGACCCTTAGATTCACCCTATCTTGAGAGCTCGGGTCTGTGTTCTGCACAGACCTGCATTGACGGCAAAGTCACCGGTATGACGTTGACCTTGAATCAGCGGCCAGAGACCGCCACCAAGTTCATCTGGACAGAACAGTAACTATTCTGCCTCCTATACGATTATTTTCGATATGTTCACGATGAGGATATACTGTAAATCATTATATGTATGTACAATGTTGAGGTGATGGATGTGGTGTGTGTGGATGGATTATCATGAATGTTAGGACTTAATTAATTCATGGAAATATGTGTGATGAGTTTTAATTGTGTTAAACCATGTTTGCATGATTTAGGACAAGTCTAAATGCCCTAATTCGTGAGGATTGTGCATGTGAAGTTCAGTCCCTGTCCAAAAATTTTGAGATTATCTTCATGCTTGAGTGAATTATTGCAAATTTGTTTAGGAAAATAGGGATCATGCTAGGTCTTGATAAATCTTCCATAAATAAATGAATGGTCCAATAAATTCGGGAATAAATTCTGTAGTTCCATGCCTGTTAGGGTTCAGACAGTGAGTGGATAAAACTGTGTTTGTGTTAACTCCATGTTAAATCGAATTGTGCATAGTATGTGAAATTAATGTTAGATTTTCTGTAATTCTGTCTTAGTTCAAAAAAATATGAAAATTTGCATGAGAAATCCTAAACACAAAATCCGTCTGTGGTTAAAATTTCAGGCCATTTGGACCAGTTTATGATGCAATATCAATTTTCCATGAAAAATGTGAAACTAATGCATGCCTTGTAAAATAATTCGATTTTGTATGTGTCAACTTGATTTGTGAAATCTCCTGAGCACTAGATTTCTGTGATTATAGTGACATGTCAGGAAACAGAGCACCATTTGTGTAAATGATGTGAATGAGTAAAATGTAAATGTCATGTGCTAAACTAAGTGCTTAAATCGGTAAGATGTGTAATGTGAAAATTGTGCCAAGTGTGACATTGCTTCCACAGAGGGCAATGGAACCGTATCAGGGAAAAGTCCCCCTGAGAAGGTTCAATGTGTAAGTAACCCTATGGGCATTATGGGGAAATCCTGGAGGTGGACAAGTACCACTGGTTAGGGTGGAGACTTGTTCTCCCAGTCTGCGCAGTCCAAGAGTCGCCATTGTATTGCCTAGATGGCGTCTATGTAATGTGATGTGTTTGTGTCCTTCTTTGGTGGTTTGGACTATATGTCACGGCACTAAATGTGAATGTGTAAATGTGCATGTGTTCATGTGTTCATGTGAAAGTGAACAATGTGTAATGTGTATGTGTAAAGTGCAATTTAAGTGAATTGGAAATTTGTGTAAAGAAAATGTGAAACCAAAAAAGTGAAGATATGATATTGTAAATCCATGTTGTGACAAATCTGAAACCATGCTAAATCAGTAGTTTCCTTATGTCATGATCATGTTTACATGTACAAGTGTCTAGAACCCATGCTAGGGACAAATAAATGAGTATGTGTACACAATTCCATGTTCGGTTGTTCACATGTTGTGTCCTAAATAACATTGTAGCTCTCATGTGTAGGTTATGGTTACTAAAGCATGTGAAAACCAGCAAGCTTAAGCATGTGAAAATGGTTATGTATATGTATAAGAACATGTAGATTCCATGCTAGTTGTGTTCCCTCTCATGTACACGCGGAGTTCATGTTAATGGCTTTCATGTTTTGGTCAAAATGCAAAGTAGAATTTCATGAGTAGGAATGATTAGAGGGCATGTGTTAGGAAATTCATTTCGTTAAGGAAATCTGAAAGCATGTATCATGTGTTTACTGATTGAACTATCATGATAGATTGTTCATTTCAAGGTTTAAGCATGCTACATGTTGAGTCTTTTGCAATTGTGTGCGTAGAGCCCACTATGACATGTACGTGTATGGTATGAGTAGTGTTACTTGCTGAGTCTTTTAGACTCACTACTTGCTTCGGCGTACAGGTGTAGTTGGTGACGTGGCACCGTTGGAGGAGACAGTGGAGACGGACTCCGAGCGCGGAGATTAGACTGTTGGAGCAGTTGTACCTTTTTTGTTTTCATAGTATGTAAAAGTGACATTGTACTAGAAGTATCTTGAGAAAATTGTATAAGTGTGGACATCTATGTGTTAAATTTTCAGCAATTTAAACTATGTGAACTTTTAAGTTCTTTAATGTTATTGCAATTTCATGTATGCTAAATGTGGATGATGAATGAATGAAGATAGTAGTTCTTTTACTTCCGCTACTCTGTTCTTATATTCACGTGTATCTCAGCTGAATGTATCGTTGGGTAAATGTCCCACTGTGATGACGCTTGCTATACCGACGTGGGTTGGTATAACCGTACCGGTATAATGAGGGCCGTCACAAAAAGCATGGCACTAAATCTTCTGATTCGTGGGAGAATATTTTGTTGGTGAACCAGGGCAATTTAGTTGATTATGAGTGCAATAAAAATATGGGTGTGTCTTTCATTGATCCAGTCTCAGTTGAGCCGTGGGTTTTCGCTTCGCATCTTGCGAATTCTGAGAATATCTTTATGGCAACTGTGACTCTTACCAAAGATGGAGTGGTAGCTCCCAAGCAGGGTGTTTGTACACGTTCCAAAGCGAAAGCGATAGAAGGGTCCTCAGGGTATCTTTCCTCATGAATATTTCTGCATTATTTTGGAATATCAGAGGCATTTCTAATTTGGCCTCTAAGAGATCGCTTAAATGCCATATTAAAGACAACAAGTTGCAGGTTATTGCTATCTTTGAACCTAAGATTCCTTTTAGTAGGGCTGCTAGTATATGTCGCTACCTCAAGATGGATGCTCATGCTGGTAATGCTGGTGAGGAGTCAAAAATTGGTGATGTGGTCTAATAACGTTTCCTTGAAGGTTACTACTACCTCTGACCAGTTCATAATAGGTAATATTATGAGAGGCGACCTTCTTGTGTGCATGGTTACTACAGTTTATGCTGCACACGAGGTGGGTCTGCATCATGTACTTTTTGATGATCTCCTGGTTCTGGGCAGTAATAGTCCCTTACCTGGATTGTTGTGGAGATTTCAACTACGTTTCTAGCCCATCTGACAAGAAGGGCAGGGCTCTTCCCAATACCTCTGCTATGTTGGATTTTAATTCTTTCTCATCTACTGCTGGCCTTTTGGACGCTGGTTTTATAGGTCAGCCATTCACCTGATCGAATAATAGGATTGGTCAAGCAGCTGTCAAGGCAAGGCTAGATCAGATCTTTATTAACCCTCAGTGGCAAACGTCCTTCCCTAGATTTTATGTAAAGCATCTATCTAGAGGGCCGTCGGATCATTCTCCCTTACTCATGAACCTCATCAACCATTCGACTGTGACGTCCAAGTTTATTTTCCAAAAAATGTGGCTCACCCATGATACCTTTGCTCTAACTGTTGCTGACGTTTGGAAGAATACTGAAGCTTCTTTCCAAATCCCTTTCAAACACTGTAATTTAAGATGAAGACTTTCAAAAACATGTTGAGGTCTTGGAATAAAAATGTTTTTGGTATGGTGGAGGTAGCTCTCCGTCAAGCAGAAAGTCAGGTGGAGGCCATGCAAGTTTAGTTTGATGATAACCCTTCAGTTGACAGCAGGTCCAGTCTGAATGCCGCTAACGCTAGTCTTCGGCGTGCTCTGCACTGTCAAGAGCTTTTCTAGGCTCAGAAGGCTAGAGTTCAGTGGCTCAAGGATGGAGATAAAAATACATCTTTTTATCACACAGTGGTCCAAGGCAACAGAAGAAGAAATTTTATTCATCGTCTCAAAGTTGATGGGAATTGGTGTCATGATCAGGATATCCTTTCTAAAGAGGCGGTTAATTTCTTTCAGCATTTACTCTCTCTGAATATCACACTATCGATGATTCTATATTGCAGTCTATCCTTTTGCTTATTACTGATGATCAGAATGAGGTTTTATCTTCTGTTCCAACTGATGAAGAGGTTAAGCAGGCAGTGTGGGCTATGAATGGCGATGGTGCCAGGACCAGATTGTTTTACGAGGTGTTTCTTTAAGGCTTGCTGGGATATTGTCTCTGGTGATGTCATTGCCGCTATGAGAGGTTTCTTCATGGGGTTTCCCCTACCTAGAGGTGTCAGCTCTTCCCTCATCGCTATTATTCCCAAGGTTCCCCACCCATCCTCATTTGCAGACTTTAGGCCTATCAGCCTTTGTAACTTTTGTTACAAAATCATTTCCAAGATTATGTGCTCGTCTTACCCATATTCTGCCTGTGATTATTTTTGAGGAACACGGTGCCTTTGTGAAAGGTAGAAATATTGTTGATAATATCTCTCTGTCTAATCATCTTATTCAGGACCTTGGCAGAAAGATTCGTGGTCATAATGTTATTTTCAAGCTTGATATGATGAAGGCTTATGATAGAGTTGAATGGGATTTTATGTTTGCTGTGCTTCGTAAGTTCAGTTTTTCAAACCAGTTTATCTCTTACATCGGCATGTTGGTTACCAATTGTTGGTTTTCTATTCTTTTTAATGGTTCTTCCGTTGGGTACTTTAAGTCTTCCAGAGGTCTGCATCAAGGGGACCCATTAGCTCCAGTGCTTTTTATTATCAAGGAAGAGGCTCTTAGTAGGGGTTAAAGCATCTCTACTCCACTTTAGTCTTATCTCCTTTTGCTAGCCCCAGGAGATGCACGCCGATTTCCCACTTGCTTTTTGCGGATGACACCTTATTTTCTTAAATGGTCAGAGATCTAACATCATTATGCTTTAGAAATTCTTGTCTAGCTATGAGCACTGTTCAGGGCAAAAAATCAATGCACATAAAAGCAACTTCATATTATCTCCCAGACCCCTCTTCCCTGGCTGGTAAGATTGCCAGCATCACGGGTTTAAGCAGCAGATGGGGGCTTTTCGTTACCTTGGGATTCCATTAGATATGGTAGAGTTAGAGTTGCAGATTTCATGTTCCTTATTGATAAAATCAACATCAAGATGAATTCTTAGAGGTCTAAATTCCTTTCTCAGGCTAGCAGGGCCACTCTTATTAATTCAGTTCTCAATTCCATCCCCATTTAGTGCTGCGCGATTTCCATCCCTAAGACAGTTGTTAAATACATTGAGAAATCTTGTGCCAATTTCTTCTGGAGTGGAATGGATGGTATTCATCGAAAGCTTTGGGTTTCCTAGGACATTATCCATCGTCCTATAGCAGAAGGAGGGATTGACATCAAGAGTTTATGGCATATTCAACTTGCCCTGGCTACTAAACAAATTTGAAATATTTACCATGCTAATTCCATGTGGGCCACTTATGCCAGGACAAGATTTAAGGTGGATTCTGGTGCACCTTTCAAGAATTCCATTCCTCATGGTATGTCTAGAGTGATCTTTAATACAACTCATCATACTGTCATTAATAATTCAAAGTGGGTTATTGGAGATGGTAGGAGTGTGGATTTTCTGCAGCATATTTGGATTGGCCAAGCTCCTCTCAAGGATTTGATTTCTATCCCTTACAGTGGGCCTGGGGTCACTATTAAGGAGGTTATTAATAATATGGATCACCCAATTCGCAACCATCTCCCGTGTTCCAATTTTCTTCAGGATTTCCAGTTGCTCGATCATGAGGATTGCTGTGTTTGGTCTCCGTCTACTGATGGCTCTTTCACCACTTCTTCTGCATACAAGCTCCTATCTGTGCATGGCGTGAAGAGGATGGCCTTGCCACGTCTGTGGCATCACCTCTTCTATAGGTGTGCCTCTATCTTCTGTTGGAAGCTCTTGTATAGAGCCATTCCTGTGGACTCACGAATATCTGATCAGGGAATTGCCATTGTGTCTAGATGTTCCTACTGTACAGTCCATTGCTATGAAGACCTTAACCACCTTTTCATCTCTAGTGATGTGGCGTCCAAGCTCTGGCAGTGGGTTGCACCGATGCTGGATATTAATTTGAGCTCTTATGATAGTATCACCACCGTCTATGGCAGATCTTGTGTACTTGCAATCCTACAACGCCATATGGTTTTACCTCCCTGTATTCTTCCATGGTCATTGTTTGGGAAATCTGGTGCACTAGATGCCTTATGCGGTTTAAGGGGAAGCGGCCACCCCTTCACAGAATTATCCATAATATTCATTTCATGGTCTCCACGTCTCTTGAGAATATGGTGTTCAGGTTCTCTTCATCTGATAAACACCTCAAAGATATCCAGTCGCTTGGATTCTCTCCAAAGATCAAAGCAAGTTCTTTTAAAATTGTCAGGTGGATCCACCAGATTCCGGTTGGTTCTCAATGTTGATGGAGCGAGTAAGGGGAATCCGGGGGCATGTGGGGGAGGTGGATGTATCAGGGACAGTAAGGGCAATCTCCTCTGGCCTTCGCCCACTATTATGGTTTCGATAGCAGTCTTGTCACTGAAGTGCATTCTCTCTGTGATGGGATTCGGATGGCGTCTGAGCATGGTCTCACGTTGACCCTTATCTGTTCTGATTCTGCTGCTCTTGTCACTTCCACTAATACCAACAAACCTCCATCTTCGGAATGTTTGTGTTGGTGGCGTGAAGTTCAGTCATATCTTCATAGTTCACATGTTAGAGTGGTTCACACTTATCGTCAAGCTAACCAGGTGGCAGATGCCTTGGCCAATTTAGGTTGCAAGTTATGTAGTAATGTAACTTTTATTTCTTCTAGCTCTTTACCTCGTGAGTGTAAGGGTCCGCTTACTCTGGACCAGTCTGGGGTTCCTAACCTCAGGCCAGCTTGGCTAGGGTATGCCCCTGTGTTCTTGTATTTCTTCTTATTAATTATAATCCAGGCCCGGGTGGATCGAACTGATGGATTCTACCAGTCGCTGACACCTTTGGACCTCTTTTGAGGAAAAAAAAAAAATTGAGGTAAACGTCCATATCGATTGAAATCAACTTTGTGTCGACAACAATAACCTTGTCGTCAACTTCTTCCAGTGCAGACAACGAAATATTCCCAGCCTAGCTCTGGAGGAGTTAAGGTAAGGCGAACTTTTAGGAAACGTTCGGGGGTACGTCTCCTACCCTCGTGGATCGAGTAGGGGAGGCCAGTCCTTTTATAAAAGGGTGTTTGAGCCCTCTTAGTCCCGTTTTGGGGAGTATCTCCAAGTCTCAAGAACAGTAGAAGGGAAATCTAGTGATTGATCTTCGTGGAGGTCAAGATCAAGCATCTGCGAGTTGGGAGGCTGTGCCTTTGAAAGTTGAAAGTGTCTCCAATGTTCTCGTGTCATTGAAGGTCTGCTAGTTGAGGATTTCACCTCGAGGGGAGGACCATCTTGGTTGGCCAAGGCGGTCTTCATCGGCTAAATCCGTAGATCCTTTGGTGTTTCAAAGGCAAGTAACCTAGGGATTTTTTTTTTTTTTTAATAAAGAGGTCCTCAAAGGCCTAGCCAGGAGAGTGCACCCTCCCCTAAGGGGGGAGAATGGACCTGTCACACCCCGACGCGGAATATCGGAACGCGAGGCAGTTGCAAGTAAACGGGTACACAGCACGTACTAGATATCAAACCATTACACAATGAATAATACTAAAGCAAATCTCTCTATTATAAATTTCAAATGTCTAGTTACAACCACTAATATCAGAGCCAATCTATAGGGCCCAGTTACATTGAAATAAAATAAAGACTAAACTTCAACCTAACTACTACAACGCTAAACATAGTAATAGGATGCTAGGGTACTCATGACATCACTCCAGATCGTTCCCGTCCTCGTGAGTGTATAGTTCATCCTCGGTCTCACCTGAGAACACAACGAAAAATAACGCAGGGTAAGCGATAACGCCTAGTAGGACTTAAATCTCAATAGTCAGCAGGCTTTAAGTAATTAGTGCATTAAAAGGCAGAGTAACTAACGATAGAGCAAGAGAGTCATGGATTGCAAAAGATAGTAGGATAGCACGTGAATGATAGTAAGACTTTCCAAATATAGATTTTTCAAAATAGCACAAGTGTCGAGAATAGCATAAATAGCAGGATGGCCATAGCACAATAGCACAAGTATAGTAATAGCACAACGAGTATAGCATAGCACTTTGTTTCAATGGACAACGAGAAACATAGCACATTTGATTATCATTTAGATAGTCGAGATAGATAGCACTTGAGTGTAATGCCAAACACTCTGATCATTTAACTCCCATGGGCACTAGCACTTTCGGGCGCACATCCCAGGACCAGATCGGGCCCTTTATATATTGCCAGGCATTGATTATATTGTTTATCTTTAGACAATCAGTCAATGGCCAATATAGAGTACCAAGAAGTAGATGAGAGCACTAGAAGAATAGACGAGATAGTAGAGTGAACGTGAATAGATGAGCGAGTAGAGTATACATGAGAACTAGTGGACATTGCAGTAACACGTAGAGTAAACATGCGATAGTAACATTGCACAACACGCGCACTCGGTATTGGCAGTCAGGTGGAATTCACGACCCTACCACTGGCCTTGTTATGCACAGGTCCAGAAGTCCGGCGTGATTCAAGACAAGAGTGAACTTCTAATAGCCGATTGGATCATATTGATCCCTAAAGGGTTTCATAGGCGTTAGGGTACAACTGGCTCATCGACCATGTGGGAATCCATGGACAGAGGAGACTTACGGAGTCCTTGAACAATGACTCACTAGTCCGGCAGAAGGAGTATCCATCGGAGAGTTCGTCCAAGTCAGAAAGAGGGTAATTATGGAAACAATGCTCGACATTCTAGAGGAGTTCTAGAACAGTGGAGCGTCAAGATCGGTGTTTCAAAACAACGCAAAAATTGAGAACAAGTTAACTTATAAATAAGGCAATTTAATTGCATAAATTACCAGATAGATTATGCCAATTAAGCCATATTTGGATGGTTCAAAGTGTGTGCATGCATCATGAAATCTTGGATGGAAATTAGCCATGTGTATGTATTTTAAATCACATATAAAAGTTCAATTTATATTAAGTGCATTTACTGCAGTATAACTGAGAATTAAGGGTATAAGCACAATAGCAATTTGAGTATTTGCAAAACAGGGGGGTTTTCTGTAAAAACCTGTGAACGGGACGCACCCATGAAAGGGTTGCGAAGGGTTCAGAGTAGAACGCGACAGAGCCTTGCATGGATCGCGACGGGGTGTTCAGAACCGGCGATGAGAACGCGACAGAGTCATGTGAGGAACGCGACAGGACAGGCACAGGGATCGCGATGTCGATCCTGTCACGTTCAGAATGGGACGGGACGACTGTCGCAATCCAACCCCAGAATGCGGCCTATCGGGCCGTCGCGTTCTGGTGGTCGGTGCCTGAGTCTGACAAGATTCAGACAAGACCTTGGATTGCGGGCCAAACTTAAACCAATTGATATAGGAGGCTTTAGAAATTGAGAACAAATCATACAGTGCATGAAAAATTATGAAACCAGAACTAAGCGACTCTAGACAGGCTAGGGTACATGCATTATATAGGAATTTGAAAACTATAAAGGTTTCGACATGCTTCAGTCAAGTTAAACAGGAAGAACATGGAACAAGAATCAGTTGGAGTAAAAGAATTAATTCGCCCATTAGAGTAGATGAAAATTAGGGCTTCCAGAGGCAAAAGAAAGGTAACATGCATCAGAACATCCAGTAAAAATTTCGTGGCGTAGAATTAAGTACACATGAAGAACAAGATTAAAGATGAAGGGTCAGGTTCATAGAGTTCACAGAACTTGGAAAATTGAGAACTAAAGATTTGCATGATGGAAAAATATGAAACTAAAGGGCTTTTGTTCCTGATAGAAGAGACATCCTATAGAAAAAGTTTCATGTTTATGCTCGTGAGAATGCATACCTTGACTTGATTCTCTCCTAGGGCAAGAACTTGAAGAACTCGGGGAAGATCTAGAGAGATCCCTCTTCTCCACGAATTCTCCTGCTCTTGGCCTCTCCTATTGGTCCAGGAACCTCTTGGCATGAGCTAGGGCCAGCCATGAGGTTTTAAGAGAAGTATTTAAGTTTCTCCCTATTCCCTTTCCTATTTAAGTCTAACTCCTATTAAATTCTGAATTTCTTATTTTCCTCTCCCCTTTTTAACAAGAGATCTCATATTTGGTTGAGAGAGAGGGGATTTCGTGGCCAATCAATTGGGGTAGGTTTGGGAATACAATTCTAATCAAACTAGTTATTTAATGTATTAAATATCTCTTTTCTATTTTAGTAATACTTTACTTACGAATTTGGGTAATTTCCCATTATTCCCCTTTTAAAAATTCCTATTTTGGCCCACTAAATTCTATTGGATCAATTTAATAAAGCCCAATACTTCTTTCATTTAATGGGTTTTATTTATTTCTCTTTCCATTAATTTCCTATGTCATTTATTTTCTTTTAATTATTTTTTCTAATAAATAAAAAATTAATATTATGTAAACTTTTATTTTTGTTCAAAAATTCAGGTTGCTACATCCTCCCCCTCTAAAAAAAGAATTGGTCCCCAAATTCATATGATCATAAGGGAGGAAATGTCTTACCGAAAAGATCGGGGTAGTTGCGTCTGATGATTCCTTCCGGTTGCCATGTGGCTTCTTCCACCATCCGCGGTTATTCCATAAGACCTTCACCACGTGGATGGGACAGTTCCTGAGCTGTTGTACCTTCCGTTCCAGTATCTTGACTGGCTTCTCTTCGTATGTCACATCCTTGTTCAGCACCAACTTCTCGTGGCGTATGATGTGTGGTGGGTTCATAGACATACTTCCTGAGCATGGAGACATAGAACACATTATGTACACATGCCAGATCCGGTGGCAACGCTAGTCGATATGCACCTCACCAATCCTTTCGAGTACTTCAAAAGGACCAATGAATCTAGGGCTGAGCTTTCCTTTCACTCCGAATCTTTGAATTCCACGTGTAGGTGACGCTTTTAGAAATACATGATTACCCACTTGAAATTCCAGATCTCACCTTCTTTTGTCGGCGTAGCTCTTCTATCTAGGTTGGGCAATCATGAGCCAGTCTCTGATTACCTATGTCCTTTGTGGTACATTGCACCATGTCTGGGCCTAACCATTGCTGTTCTCCAACCTCATTCCAGCATGCAGGAGATCTACAATTTCTTCGTAGAGTGCTTCGAATGGTGTCATCTGGATACTTGCCTAGTAACTGTTGTTGTAGGAGAACTCAATAAGGGGTAGGTGCTCATTCCAATATCCTTGGAAGCCTATAGTGCAGGCTCTCAACATGTCTTCAACAATTTGTTTGGTTCTTTCTGTTTGCCCATTAGTTTGTGGATGAAACGCAGTATTAGAGTTTTAGTACCTAGCGCACCTTGTAGTCCTTTCCAAAAATGAGATGTAAATCTCGGATCTCGATCTGAAACAATAGATGATGGAATGCTATGTAGTCTTACAATCTCCTTGATATATAAGGTAGCTAGTACCTCCACTGACCACTTACTTTTTATGGCTACGAAGCGGGCAGATTTGGTTAGCCGGTCAACAATGACCCATATTGCATCGAGTCCACCACGAGTCTGGGTAACCCCATAATGAAATCCATACCATGCTTTCCCATTTCCATTCCGGAATATCTAGCGGTCTGAGCACACCACAGCAGGGCACAGGTGTTCTGCTTTTACTTGTTGGCAAGTAAGGTAGTGAGCGCATGTTCAGCTACCTCACTTTTCATGTTCGGTCGCCAAAACGTCCTTTTCATATCTTGATACATTTTGGTACCTTCTGGATGAATAGTATACTTTGTCTTGTGAGCTTCATCCATTAGTCTTCTCTTTAGTTCTTCATTGTCGGGGACGCATGTCCTTCCTTGAAAGACAAGCATTTCGTCTTCAGTCATTGAAAAGTCTGGTCTATCAGTTAGAGTTTCTTGACGCAACTAAGAATGGATCATCGTCTTGTTGAGCTTTGATCTCCTCTAGTAGATCAGATTGAATCTTGATATTGGCAACCAAGACTCGATAATCTCTATGTTCAATATTTAAGTCTAGCCTTGCGAATTGTTCTAGTAGTTGCATCTCGCCAAGGACTAGACTTGAGACAAATGCCATCGGCTTCCTACTAAGAGCAGCAGCCACGACATTACCCTTGCCTGGATGGTATTGGATGTTGAAGTTGAAATCATTGAGGTATTCCAGCCATCTTCTCTGTCTCATGTTGAGTTCTTTCTAGGAGAATAAATACTTCAAATTTTATGGTCTGAGTAGATAGTGAATTTCTCTCCATACAAGTAGTGTCTCCAAATCTTCAAGGCGAAGACCATGGCAGCCAACTCCAGATCATGCACGGGGCAGTTGACTTCATGAGTCTTCAGTTGTCGAGAAGAATAGGCAATGACCTTCTCCTTTTGCAATAGTACACAACCTAGACTGATTCCTGAGGCATCCGTGTAGACAGAGAACCTTCTCCCTCTATTGGCAAAGCGAGAACATATGCTGAGGTCAGACAATCTTTAAGAGTTTGGAAACTCTTCTCACACTCTTTACTCTAGGACTAGGGATTCTCCTTTCGTGTTAGACGCGTGAGAGGAACGGCGATCCTTGAGAAGTCCTTGATGAACCGCATGTAATAGCCAGCCAGTCCTAGGAAACTTCTGATTTCGGTGACATTGTTGGTCTCTCCCAGTTGAGTACAACTTCGACTTTGGAGGGATCAACAGATGCTGTCTTTTGAGATGGCATGCCCTAAGAAGGACACCTCTTTGAGCAAGAATTCGCACTTGCTTAGCTTGGCATATAATTTGTTGTCTCGCAAGACTTGCAGTGCTATCTTCAGGTGTTCTTCATGCTCTTCTTGGTTTTGGAGTAAATAAGGATATCGTCGATGAAGACGACCACGTACTTGTCAAGGTATGGCCAATATATGCTGTTCATGAGTTGCATAAAGGCTGCAGGAGCATTGGTTAGACCAAAAGGCATAACGACAAATCATAATGTCCATACCTGCTCCTGAAAGATGTTTTGAATATCGTCATCCTTGATCCTCATTTGGTGATAGCCAGATCGAAGATCGATCTTGGAGAAATATTGCGCTCTAGAAATTTGGTCGAATAGTTCATCGACCCTAGGCAATGGGTATTTGTTCTTGATGGTGAGCTGATTGAGTTGACGATAGTCGATGCACAACCTCATCGATCCATCGTTCTTCTTGACGAACAGTACTGGTGCTCCCCATAGGGAAGTACTTGGTCGGATGAACCCCTTTTCTTGTAGCTCCATCAGTTGCGTCTTCAACTCCTTTAGCTCGGAAGGTGACATCCGGTACGGTTGACGCGATACCTGGGAAGCTCTAGGAATCAACTCTATGGTGAAGTTGACATCACGTTCCGGGGGAATCCCTGGCAGATCTTCCGAGAACACGTCGGGTAATCCTGAACTATGTGAATGCCTTCTATCTTAGCACCCTTCTTTTCTACAACTACGGCTGCTAGGAAAGCAATACACCCTTTCCTCATCATGTTGTGGGCTTTTATGGCGGAGACTAGAGACATCCGTCTCTTATGTCTAATCCCAGAGAATGCCATTTAGGAAAGTCACTAAAGGTAACCTTCCCTTTCTTACAGTCGACACTTGCCCCATATGTGGACAACCAGTCGGCTCCCCAAAATTACATCATAGCCTTCCATGGACATACACACCAGGTCGGCTTTTAGGTTATGGTTTCCGATCATTACATCGGCAGAGGGAAAGTATTTATTCAATTTCTCCTTTTCCCCTAGTGGCGTTGTGACAGAGAACTCACAACCCATGGATATAGGTTTAGCATTCACAGTATCAGCAAAGTTTTAAGATATAAATGAATGAGTTGCTCCAGTATCAAATAAAACAAATGCTGATAATGAGAAAACTTGAAGGGTACCTTCTACATGCCACCCTCCATAGTAGGTTCCTCATCATACAGGGCTAGCAGTCGCCCTGTTTCTTAGGCGCATTAGGGTGCCTTTCATTATCTTTCAGTAGCGGGCACTCGGGGATGCGGTGCTCGTGGCTTCCACAGTGTAGACATGCGCCGATTTTCCTCCAGCATTCATCAATCGTGTGACCAGGCTTGTCACAGTGTTTGCAGTGGCTCTTTGTTGGAGTGTTGGGTACGAAAACCTTGGGTTCCTTTCTTGGCTAGATCCCTCCGTGATGTTGAAGGGACGCTTCTTGCCATTGGTAGGCTTAGCAGATGACTGACCCGAGGTCACGTCCTTCTTGACGAACTTCCCTTTGATACGGTCGGTGAAGTTCGTAGCGTCTTCCAGCAGTGGGCTTTCTTTACCATCTCGGCATAAGTCTGAATGTCGAGAGGTGCGAGTTGACTGATGTAGTGGGGCTTAAGGCCGTTTAGAAAGTGCTTAGCCTTCATCCTTTCAGTGTTCACCAGATGTACAGCATAGCGTGCCAGTCTAGAGAATTGGGCTTCATATTCGGCCACAATCAAGCTCCGTTGTTTAAGAGCAGCGAATTCTGCAGCCTTCCTTTCTTGAACATGCTCGGAGAAGTATTTGGAGTTGAACGCTTCTTTAAACTCGTTCGAGGTGAATTTTCCATTCTCTCTAGTAGCTTCCACTAACTCCCACCACACGGGCATCCTTCTCCAGTTGGAACGTGGCCAGTAGCAACTTGTCTCTTGCTGCACATTGCATTACACGGAAAATTCTTTCCGTTTCCTTCAGCCAGTGCTTGGCTTCATCCGGATCCATGGATACACTGAACCTAGGTGGGTTTAGACTTCTAAAGATACGATGCAGATCACCTGTACCGACACGATTACCCCCGCCTTGGGTAGCTTGCATGATGGCACGAGTCAACTCTTGGATGGTTTGTTGTATGCCCCTCATTTGAGCACATTCAGCAGTCATCTTTGTCCCTTAGTTCCTATAAAAATAACTTACTGTTATGGTACCAATGTGAAATTTAATTTGTGCGTGTGTGAGTTTATTTTAGCTAGTTACCCTTGGCTCTAACCTCAACTCACATAGGTGGATAATTGACTCTAGTCGAGGCAAGTTAACCTAGATCATCCTATACTTAAGAATAACCTATGCTCTGATACCACAAAACTGTCACACCCCGATGCGAAATATCGGAACGCGAGGCAGTTGCAAGTAAACGGGTACAGAGCACGTACTAGACATCAAACCATTACACAATGAATAATACTAAAGCAAATCTCTCTTATTATAAATTTCAAATGTCTAGTTACAACCACTAATATCAGAGCCAATCTATAGGGCCCAGTTACATTGAAATAAAGTAAAGACTAAAATTCAAACCTAACTACTACAACGCTGAACATAGTAATAGGATGCTAGGGTACTCATGACATCACTCTAGATCTTTCCAGTCCTCTTGAGTGTATAGTTCATCCTCGGTCTCACCTGAGAACACAACGAAAAATAACGCAGGGTGAGCGATAACGCCCAGTAGGACATAAATCTCAATAGTCAAGCAGGCTTTAAGTAATTAGTGCATTAAAAGGCAGAGTAACTAACGATAGAGCAAGAGAGTCATGGATTGCAAAAGATAGTAGGATAGCACGTGAATGATTATTAAGACTTTCCAAATATAGACTTTCCAAAATATCACAAGTGTCGAGAATAGCACAAATAGCAGGATGGCCATAGCATAATAGCACAAGTATAGTAATAGCACAATGAGTATAGCATAGCACTTTGTTGTCAATGGACAACGAGAGAACATAGCACTTTTGATTGTCATTTAGATAGTCGAGATAGATAGCACTTGAGTGTAATGCCAAACACTCTGATCATTTAACTCCCATGGGCACTAGCACTTTCGGGCGCACATCCCAGGACCAGATCGGGCCCTTTATATATTGCCAGACATTGGTTATATTGTTTATCTTTAGACAATCAGTCAATGGCCAATATAGAGTACCAAGAAGTAGATGAGAGCACTAGATGAATAGATGAGATAGTAGAGTGAACGTGAATAGATGAGTGAGTAGAGTATAGATGAGAACTAGTGGACATTGCACGTAACACGTCGAGTAAACATGCGATAGTAACAGTTGCACAACACGCGCACTCGGTATTGGCAGTCAGGTGGTATTTACGACCCTACCACTGGCCTTGTTATGCACATGTCCAAAAGTCCGGCGTGATTCAAGACGAGAGTGAACTTCTAATAGCCGATTGGATCATATTGATCACAAAAGGGTTTCATAGGCGTTAGGGTACAACTGGATCATCGACCTTGTGGAATCCATGGACAGAGGAGACTTACGGAGGCCTTGAACAAAGATTTACTAGTCTGACAGAAGGAGTATCCTTCGGAGAGTTCGTCCTAGTCAAGAAAGAGGGTAATTATGGAAACAAGTGCTCGACGTTCTAGAGGAGTTCTAGAACAGTGGAGCGTCGAGATCGGTGTTTCAAAACAACACAAAAATCGAGAACAAGTTAATTTATAAATAAGGCAATTTAATTGCATAAACTACTAGATAGATTATGCCAATTAAGCCATATTTGGATGGTTCAAAGTGTGTACATGTGTCATTAAATCTTGGATGGAAATTAGCCGTGTGTATGTATTTTAAATCACATATAAAAGTTCAATTTATATTAAGTGCATTTACTGCGGTATCACTGAGAATTAAGGGTATAAGCACAGTAGCAATTTGAGTATTTGCAAAACAGGGGGGTTTTCTGTAAAAACCTATGAACGCAATGCACCCATGAAAGGTTTTCGACGGTTCAGGGTAGAACGTGACAGAGCCTTACATGGATCGCGACGGGGTTTTCAGAACTGGCGCTGAGAATGCGACAGAGTCATGTGAGGAACGCGACAGGACAGGCACAGGGAACGCGACGTCGATTCTGTCGCGTTCAGAATGTGACAGGACGACTGTCGCAATCCAACCCCAGAACGCGGCCTATCGGGCTGTCGCGTTCTGGTGGTCGGTGCCTGAGTCCGACAGGATTTAGACAGGACCTTGGATTGCGGGCCAAACTTAAACCAATTGATACAGGAGGCTTTAGAAATTGAGAACAAATCGTGTAGTGCATGAAAAATTGCAAAACTAGAACTAAACGACTCTAGACAGGCTAAGGTACATACAGTATATAGGATTTTGAAAACTATAAAGGTTTCGACATGCTTCAGTCAAGTTAAACATGAAGAACATGGAACATGAATCAGTTGGAGTAAAAGAATTAATTTTCCCATTATAGTAGATGAAAATTAGGGCTTCCAGGGGCAAAAGAAAGGTAACATGCATCAGAACATCCAGTAAAATTTCGTGGCGTAGAATTAAGTACACATGAAGAATAAGATTAAAGATGAAGGGTCAGGTTCATGGAGTTCACAAAACATGGATAATTGAGAACTAAATATTTGCTTGATGGAAAAATATGAAACCAAAGGGCTTTTGTTCCTGATAGACGAGACATCCTACAGAAAAAGTTTCATGGTTTATGCTCGTGAGAATGCCTACCTTGACTCGATTTTCACTCCTAGGGCAAGAACTTGAAGAACTCGGGGAAGATCTTGAGAGATCCATCTTCTCCACGAATTCTCCTCCTCTTGGCCTCTCTTCCTGGTCCAGGAACCTCTTGGCACGAGCTAGGGCCGGCCATGAGGGTTTAAGAGAAGTATTTAAGCTTCTCCCTATTCCCTTTCCTAGTTTAAGTCTAACTCCTATTAAATTCCGAATTCCTATTTTCCTCTCCCCTTTTTAAGCAAGAGATCTCCTATTTGGGTTGGGAGAGAGGGGATTTCGTGGCCAATCAATTGGGGTAGGTTTAGGAATACAATTCTAACTCAAACTAGCTATTTAATGTATTAAATATCTCTTTTCTATTTTAGTAATGTTTTAGTTACGAATTTTGGTAATTTCCCATTATTCTCCTTTTAAAAATTCCTATTTTGGCCCACTAAATTCTATTGGATCAATTTATTAACGCCCAATACTTCTTTTCATTTAATGGGTTTTATTTATTTCTCTTTCCATTAATTTCCGATGTGATTTATTTTCTTTTAATTGATTTTTCTAATAAATCAATTTTTTTAATATTATGTAAACTTTTATTTTTGTTCAAAAATCAGGTTGCTACAGGACCCACTCCACCAGCTGAAAAACTCTGGGCCTAAATATAATATTTGAAGAAGAAAGTACAATATGAAGGGGCATACCCCCATTAGATCAGTCTAACATTCATAAGACTCGATCTATCAATAAGTAAAGGCCCCTTACAAGCTTGAGGAAGGCTATGAGCACCCCAAAAAACCTCATTACACTTAGAAACAATAGCCTGGTTAGCAAGCCGATCCGCCACCTGGTTAGTCTCTCTGAAAACATGAGAGATAACATTGTAGTCCTCATGAAGCAAGTCTCTAATAGGTCGCCACCAGCGCTGAATATGCCAGTTAATGCATTCATTCTACTGTAGGGATTGAACAAGGGATGAGGAATTAGAGTAAACAGCAGAGAGATGAACCCACCCTCAAAAAATGAGCCAGACGAAGACCATCACAAAGCGCCCTTGTTTCTGCTATGATGTTGTTTCCCTCACTATAATAATTGGCAAATGCAACAAGAACCTTGCCATATCTATCCCTAATGCACCCACCTCCTCCACATATACCAGGATTTCCTTTAGATGCCCCATCCACATTTAAACAAAAATCTGCAATGGGAGGGATCTAGTGAACCAACTTCACCTGCTTAGGAGATAAATGATAGTTAAAGCCATAAGTATGGAGGACTCGCTCTTCAGCTAGCAATAGAACGAGATTGAAGGTGATCTTGTCAAGAGCAAAACAGATAAGAATTTTAATATTTCTGATAATGTCTGCAGGCCGAGTCTTTTTATTCTCATATCTGGCAGAGCATCTTCCTTTCCAAAGCTCCCAAAGCATAAGGATCAAACAATATATGGAGATAAAACCAACTGGAGAGCGGACATTTGAATGTTGAATAAAATTCCAGATTCTAACAGTGATGTGAGGATGGAGATGAACTTTGTTGCTGACAAGAGGGAGGAACCATTTCCACATAATAACTGCAATGTCACTATTTTATAAAAACATGGTTGAGATCTTCACACTGAGGGGCAGAACAACAATGGCATTTAGAAGCCATAGGAACTCCACTTTCAGATATTCTACCATCCACAGGCACAGCTATGTTAAGAACTTTCCAGCAAAATAAAGAAGCCCTTGGGTTAAAGGAGTGATGCCAAATCTTCATAATAGCAGGCCGTCGAATACCAATATGTCTGATGAAATTGTAAGTTGATTTAGTGGAGAATTCACCGCTAGTGGAAGCGGCCCAGATACACCTGTCTTCTTCATCAGTTAAGGATAAGCCATTAAAAACACCAGCATGAATAACTGACCTCAATGGGTGGGAAGCATCCATTACAATTTCTTGTAAGGAACTGTCGGAGTACTCAAAAGGCCCTGAAGAATTGCAGCAAGCGTCCGGTCACCAAACCAAGTATCTTTAATGATGTCAATCCTGTCACCCTTACCATGAATCCATCTAGTATTAGAATGGATAATGGAATTAGCACCCAGACAAAGACGCTTGGGCATACCAGGAATATGAGAGTAATTGGTGCCTGCAAAACGCCTTCTAGCATATGTGGACCATAAGAAACTGCCATGATGAATATTCCACATTTGTTTAACAGTAAGGGAGGTTTGCACATGTTGGATGTTACGAATTCCTAAGCCACCCTCCACCTTAGGACATTGAATTTTATGACATGCAACCCAATGACGATGGCGAGTGCCATCGATACTATTCCAAAAGAATGCAGCAGAACATTTCTCAATATAAGAAATAATGGATTTAGGAAGGGAGGAGGCTGCTGCCAGGCATACCGGTAGAGAAGAGAGCACCGAGTTGATCAGAGCTTTTCTAACGACCCGACCTCGCGGACACACGCCAGGGCCCGAGGGTCATGCCGCCACCCACGGATCCGAAGATCGGGAAGGGTTAGAATAAATAGTCTAGTGAGAAACGCAATGAATTCGAATAACTATAACAATTATGTACAATATAAAAAAGGTTTGTATAACAAGTCCCAAGAAAAAGCACAGGTAAAAGAAGAAAGGTGGAGTCCTTAAGGGGCATACCCCGAGGACTTGCAAAGCACAACTCTCAGCTCACTCGGCTATAAGAGCTCACAATGCTCGCTCTCACTACTGCTGACAACAACACGGCACCACAGCCGCCTCCGCAACCCGTCCGACACTGGGCTCCCGCGATGACGAGCCCCTAGCTGAAGGAAGTAGGGGGGTGAGCCTCGTGAACAAGGCCTAGTAGGGATTACCAGTCCCTCACCGGCCAGAGCAGTAGGAACTCCGAAAAATAGGAAACTACACTAGAAAGCTATAAAGCAAGGAACACCTACAACAGGGTACTACTAAGTAGCGGAAGAGAACAACACGACGCCAAGACTACCGACAAGGGTCAGGACACACACACGAATCCCGCAGAAACTAACACAGTCGGTCCACACGCTCTGCTCGCTAGCCTAGCTCCTGCCTCTGCCCCCGCGCGAGGGTGAGATAGAGCCACCAAGAACACACAACACACGCAACACTGCAACCTAGCCAAGCTGCGGCCTCACGCCTGACCTCCCTACACGGCTCCGGAGCCAACAAAGAGCGAGGCAGTGAAATAGGGGACTGTCTGGGCCGTGCCGGGAAGAGAACCAACTCGACGACCTCGGTGTCCCGCCCCAGACAAGAGACCTCTACAAACGACTCAGCGCCGCTGCCCCAAACCACCGTTTTCCCCTCAACGCCGCTGCCCCAAACCACCGTTTTCCCCTCAGCTCCAGAGTCCGCCCTGTCGACTGTCAACTCGCAGCACGCTCGTAGCCCGGAGTGCTCCCTCAACAGGCTCCCGAGGATGGGGGTCCTAGGCAATAGTAAAAACCTCTCAGATCGGGGACAAACCCAGCAAGCGAGAGGCACATACAGACCCTCAAGGGGGCCGCCGGCCAACCAAGCACGCACGGAAAAGGCCAGAGCCTCGGAACACTACCAGCCAACAAAGAAACTCGTCACTCTGCTAATAATCAATTGACCGCCAGTCGATCGATTATTAGATAGACGCGACCCTCCTGGCACCACTGCCAGGACACAGCCAGGAAGGTGTCACCTTCGGTCACTGAATGCGGTGAGGTAACCAGCCACGTTCCCTACCAGAAGGTCCTAAGGGCAAAGCCTGCCCTGGGGCACGCACCGACACACAATCAGGCCCACGGAGGCACCCAAGGCAACATAGGTACGGTCGCGACCCCTAAGGCCGTCGCGACACCATCGCGACGGGGAAGGGCACCGCGACAGCCTTGTCGCGACAGGGAAAGGTGTCGCGACAGGAGCCCTGTCGTGACCGGGAACCGCGTCGCGACAGCTACCCTGTCACACCCGAGAGCACGCCGTGACAGCCTTATCGCGACCACCAACTGCGTCGTGATAAGGTTGCGCGCAATCGGGCTAACGCCTCTTCTGGTGTCGTGACGCGCCGAGCGGTCGCGACATCAGAAGAGGGGTAGACTGCCGGGATCCTAAATCCCAGGGTCGCCCACGAGCTACAAACATACACACACGGGGAGGGGAGCATGGGGAAAGCAGTAAAGCTATCTAAAAAAACCCGAGGGGCTCCTAATCCCCAGATCGGGAAGGGCACAAGAAATCCTACTGGTTACGAAGAACCAAGCCCACGAAGGGCCTTCATGACGCAAGGGCATTGCCTCCTCGCTCCACGATGCCGCTCCGCTACTCCACACGAGCTCGCCGGCCGCTCTGCAGTCGGATTGCCGGAGGAGAGCTCCCCCATCGCCGGAGGAGAGGGCAAAGGGAAGAAGAGGAGAGCGAGGGGGAAGGGGTAGCCGGCCAATGCCTTAAGTGCCCAGCAGCCAGAACGCGATGGACCCTCCCATCACGTTAACAACTTTAACGCGCGGGTCAACGGATCGCGACAAGAATGCGCCCCACAAGGGTGCTGCGACAATGCGATAGGCCGTACTGACACGCCTGCCATCCTAACAGGCGGCAGACGACCGAAGCGACAGAAAGCAGTCGCGACCCGCTGACCAGGCGCCACACGAAGACGCGACGAAGAGCGAGGGTGTGACCAGAATGCAACCCACAAGCTTGCCGCGACACGATGACTGTCGCATGGGTCACCCCCGACGCGACACCAACGCGTCGCCCAGCCGGATGCGTCAGTGGCCAGTCATCCCACGACATCGGATGGAAGCCGGGAAATCGGGTCTTACATTCTACCCCCCTTAAAACAATTTCGTCCTCGAAATTGGGACAAGCCCAGAAGATCCGGAGGCACGAAACAAAACATAGGGTGCAAAACGCAAGACCAATGTGAATAAGGCACTAAGTCTCAATACGACTTCCTCGTGGCAACAATCGCACAACCAAACACACACGACACACGAAGCCGAAAAAACTAACAGCTCACACAACGGGCTATAAACACATGGGGAGCACACAACCGAAAACCCAATGGCTCACTCCAGCCACACATGGGGCACCCAATGGAAGGACAACCCCACCGGTGCCGAACGACGCCAAATCCGGCCCGAACAGCGGAAAATTCCAGCCAAAAACTACATGGTTGTAGCCACCAACAGACCTCACTGTTGGGACCAACCGATCGGCAACCCACTCTTGTGTCAGCAGACCCGACAGAGGACACATTTACTGACAGCAACACAAGAAATGTCGGTCAGCAACTCACTCTATCGCCAGCAAAACCTGACAGAGCACATCATTGCTGACAACCACAGAAGAACCATCTGAGAGTCAAGCACGACACTCAGGGAATGGCCTCACGCTACTAGCAGCAGCTAGCACTGGTCACCAGCCTAACTAGGAGGCCACTTCCTCGTGGTCCGCCAAGGACACCAAATGCACGAAGAGCCACAAGAATTGGGAGTTACATGCTCTAATACGTGGCACACTATGATGGAACACGAAAGAGTCTGAGGTCAAGCCAGAGCCGGACACCTCCTAATGTCGACAAACCACGTGGTCGAGTACTAGCAAGCTAATAGGCCTCACTGTCACCAGGCGAACCGACAGGAGACTCCGCCCTCGGCTTCCAAACTCACGAACGCCACGCACAACCACACACGGAAACCGAAACAACTACAGAGGTCGAGGACAACACATCAACCTCAGAGGGACCCAGACCGAAGCAGGGCTCCATAATCAAACGCACTCGCTCCCACAGCGGAAGGGAGAACTGGACACAGGCTATGACCAAAGCCTGGCGTACCACCGATAGGGCTACCTAGACAAGGCAAAGCAGCCACCCCACAGCGGTAACGGTACAACCACAAGGCTCAGGTTAGCACACATGTCCCAGAGGCAGAAAACTCGACACCTCCAACACCGACCGAAGTCGTGAAACGACGCATGAAGCTCGCGAACTGGCACGCAGCACAACACATGGTGCTATCACAAGCATCGGAGCCACCCAAGGCACAACACAATGCACCAAGGCTCCAAACGGCACCAAAATCGAAACACTCGAGCATGAGCACACGGTGCTATCATAAGCACCAAAACTAATTAAAGTGCAACACAGGTGCACCAGCGGCCGAAATAACACGGGCTAACGGGAAGGACTCTCCACAAGAGACCTACCAAAAGCCACACACAAGGAACCGCAAGCCTGAAAGAGCACAACAGGCCACGCTGGCCTCAGCCTTGAGGCACAAAAAAATGAAGCATCGACTCTGCCGCACGGGGAGCGAAAACCACAACAACTCCCTAGCGCGCAAGAGCAAGACGCACCACCTCTATCGCAACCGATAGCGAGGCCAAACACCAAACGACAATGCGAAACACCTCCAGGCACAAGACGAGGCACAATCGAGCACACCCAGAGAAAACGCTCGCACAAGCCAAGCAAAAAGACCGGTGCACAGCAGAGCAATGCTTACGCCTGCAGCCCAACAGGAAAGTGGGACTACCTCGCACTAAACCAACAGAGACCTAATGCCCCAAATTGTTTAGGCAGGCAGCAAGAAACCATCACAATGACAAACGGCACGAACAAGTCCACCGACTCACAGTGCCACAAGGAAATGTCGGTACGAGGGGAGCAACTGGCTCAACCCAAAAACAACTTAAGGGAAGATGACTCCACCAGAAGGTCGCAACGATGTGCACCCTGGAAACACAACACAACAGTGGAGCATCACCACCCCGAGCAACCAACGGAAAGCAGGGGAAGGAGACACACACAACGAGTCTCTTCCACACGCGAGAGGGAAAATCCACAACGCAAGACTGACACTTCCACAAGAAGCATAGCCACCAACACCCACTGCACTCACCAGACCACCATCTGGGAGAGCACGTAGGGCGCGAGAAACGATGCAATCCACCCGACCATGGGGACATATGAAGTCCCACCAGCACAGTCGAGAAACTCGGAACGAACAACGAGGCAAGCTGGCCAATGCAACAGCCAGACGCACGGCCAAGGGCACAACACCTCAACCAACAATGCCTAAGCAGACCATAACACAAACAGTCCAACTGGAACAACGACAGCACATCTCTACAGAGAGAGAAAGTAGTGAAAACCAACAACACGAAGTAGCTTTGGGGGAGAACCTCCACCAAAAGCGCCAAGAGCCATCCTGGGAGAACCTCACCAAAATGCAGCCAACCAAACGACACACTTTGAACCATAGGGGCAACACAACGGTGGCCCAAAATAGACACAGAGCACTCCTGGGAAGAACCTCCACCAGAAGTGACAAGGGGCGATCCTGGGAAGAACCTTCACCAGAATGCACAACCCAAATGACCAAACAACACAGACCATCAGAGAGAACACTGCAGCGAACAAAACTGCAGAGGCAATGTAAACCGGTCCTGGGAGAACCTCTACCAGAACCACCAAGGCATCGTTCTGGGAAAAATCGCCAGAACGCACCAGCCAAACCAACAGCATACCTCAGGCTTTGAGGTAGCACGGCAACAGAAGAAACGAGTGTGAAACATCCCTGGAAGGAACCCTCACTAGGACAACAGCAAACGGTTCCGGAAAACCTCACCAGAACACAGGGCAACCAGGCGATGCACCTCAGCCTAGAGGGCAACGCAACAACAACTAGAAACGAGCACAACAAAGTTCTGGGGAAACCTTACTTCCGACAGAATCAATAGAGAAAGACTCCGGGAGCACCTCACCAGAGCTCACAACCAGCCAGCACCAGGCCGACCACAACCACAGGCAAGTGTCGCAACGCTCAACCAGTGATGCAACACGGCACACAGAACACCTGCTTAGCCTAAGCAACAACGCCAACCAAGCAGAGCACAACGCACAACAGTGCGCACAAATAAGAGGCCACACACACAACAAATGCAGCACACACCCCAACAACAGAAGGGCAGCCAACAAGGCCGGGGCACCTTCCAGTGGTTCCACAGGCAACAACTCTGCACCGGTGAAGGCCACACCACACGTAGGCTCTCTCAGCCTTCGCGATGCACACACGCTCAAATGCACCGAAGATGAACAGGAGCACCGCACCTAGACTTGCCTGCAAGCGTCCTCCACACAAGGAAGACCACTGCTAGCGAGTCCAGCGCCAACCGTGCCACTACGGCACGAACACGCAGAGCGACCACACTCGCCACGCACGCAGCATAGCAACAACTGCAACCTGCAGCACGTGCACGAATCATGCAGGGAAGCAACACACCTACAAAACATTTGAAAGCAAAAGCCTAACACTAGTCGGATGGTGTCAGTAGCGCACTAGTACCTTTCTTTGGGATAGCTATAGTTATCAACTCATTACCAATCTCAGTAGACTCCTCGCTCTGATACCAACTGTAACGACCCGACCTCCTAGACCCATGCCAGGGGCCCCGAGGGTCGCACCGCCACCCACGGATCCGAAGATCTGGAGGGTTAGAATAAATAGTCTAGTGAGATATGCAATGAATTCGAATAACTATAACAATTATGTACAATATACAAAAGGTTTGTACAACGAGTCCCAAGCAAAAGCACAAGTACAAGAAGAAAGTGCAGTCTTTAAGGGGCATACCCCGAGGACTTGCAAAGCACAACTCTGAGAACACTCGGCTACAAGAGCTCACAACGCTCGCTCTCACTATTGCTGACAACAACACGGCGCCACAGCCACCTCCGCAACCCGTCGACACTGAGCTCCCGTGACGACGAGCCCCTAGCTGAAGGAAGTAGGGGGTGAGCCTCACGAACAAGGCCCAGTAGGGATTACCAGTCCCTCACCAGCCAGAGCAGCAGGAACTTCGAAAAATAGGAAACTACACTAGAAAGCTGTAAAGCGAGGAACACCTACAACAGGGTACTACTATGTAGCGGAGGAGAACAGCACGACGCCACGACTACCGACAAGGGTCGGGAGACACCACGACTCACGTAGAAACTAACGGAGTCGGGCACACAACGGAAGCAGCCTTCGGCACACCTTCCGAGATCACGCAATGACTAGGTGAGAATGACGTCTCACCGCAAGCACGGCCACCTCAGACCTCCACAGGGTCGAGGGCCCACAAGCAGAACCACCTCAGACCCCGGATACACTGCAAGCTCGGAAAGCCATACACATCGGTGCCACTACGGACTGGCACCCAAGAACGGAACCACGAAACCGAGAGAACACCGAAACGGGGACCACCAGAAGCATGGGTCTGCTCAAGGCCAGACCAATGATGCCCACGGAAACTAGGCACGGCCAGGCTATAACCGTCGTGCACGCTAGAGCAGCGGATAACACTTGGAAACGTCGTGGGAAATGTCGTCACAACAACAGCAACCAAGCCACTGCTGCTAGCAGCCAAGAGGGGGACCCGCGGTCCACACTCTCTACTCGCTAGCCTAGCTCTTGCCTCCACACCCGCACGAGGGTGAGACAGAGCCACCAAGAACACACAACACACGCAACACCGCAGCCTGGCCAAGCTGCGGCCTCACTCCTAACCTCCCTACGCGGCTCTGGACCAACGTAGAGGAGGTAGTGAGATAAGGGACTGTCTGGGCCGCGCCGGGAAGTGAACCACCTTGACGACCTCAGCATCCCACCCCAAATAAGAGAACTCTACAAACAACTCAACGCCGCTGCCCCAAACCACCGTTTTCCCCTCAGCTCCAGAGTCCACCCTATCAGCTGTCAACTCGCAGCACGCTCGTAGCCCGGAGTGGTCCCTCAACCTGCTATCGAGGATGGGGGTCCCAGGCAATGATAACAACCTCTCAGATCGGGGACAAGCCCTCAGGTGCCTAGCACCGGGCGAACAGGCGGGGTAGCACAACAGAAATCACACCGAACTGCTGGCTCGTAACACACGACAAGCCCAGCAAGCGAGAGGCACGTATGGACCCTCAAGAGGACTGCGGCCAACCAAGCACGCACGGAAAAAGCCAGAGCCTCAGAACACTACCAGCCAACATAGAAACTCGTCGCTCTGCTAATAATTGATTGACCGCCAGTCGATCGATTATTAGACAGACACGACCCTCCTGGCACCACTGCCAGGACACAGCCACGAAGGTGTCACCTTCAGTCACTGAACGTGGTGAGGTAACCAGCAACGTTCCCTACCAGAAGATCTTAAGGGCAAAGCCTGCCCTGGGGCACACGCCGACACACAATCGGGCCCACGGAGGCACCTGAGGCAACATAGGTACTGTCGCGACCCCTAAGGCCATCACGACACTATTGCGATGGGGAAGGGCACCACGACAGCCTTGTCGTGACCGGGAAAGGTGCGTGACAAGGTTGCGCCCGACCGGGCCGACGCCTCTTCTGGTGTCACGACGCGCCGAGCGGTCGCAACATTGGAAGAGGGGCAGACCTCCGAGATCCTAATCCCGGGGTCGCTCACGATCTACAAACATACACACACCCGAGGGGGGGAGCATGGGGAAAGCAGTAAGGCTATCTAAAAAACCCCGAGGGACTCCCAATCCCCCCAGATCGGAAGGGCACAAGAAATCCCTATCGGTTACAAAGAACCGAGCCCACGAAGGGCCTTCACGATGCACGGGCACTGCCTCCTCGTTCCACGACGCCGCTCCGCCACTCCACACGAGCTCGCCGGCCGCTCCGCACTCGGATCGCCGGAGGGGAGCTCCCCCATCACCGAGGAGAGGGGAAAGGGAAGAAGAGGAGAGAGAGGGGGAAGGGGTAGCCGGCCAATGCCTTAAGCGCCCGGCACCCAGAATGCGACGAACCATCCCGTCGAGTTAACAACTTTAACACGCGGGTCAACGGACTGCGACAAGAATGCGCCCCCCAAGGGTGCCGCGACAATGCGATAGGCCGTACTGACATGTCTGCATCCTGACAGGCATCAGACGACTGAAGCGACAGAAAGCAGTCACGACTCGCTGACCGGGCGCGACACAAAGATGCGACGGAGAGCCAAGGCTTGACCAGAACGTGACCCACAAGCTCGCTGCAACACAGATGACTGTCGCGTGGGGCACCCCCGACGCGACACCAACGCGTCGCCCAGCCTGGAAGCATCAGTGGCCAGTCATCCCACGACACCGGATGGAAGCCGAGAAATCAGGTCTTACAGCTTTGCCTTCCAGCTACCAAGAGCAGCATTAACTCTTTCAATGAGGGGTTTATAATAAGAAGTTAGGACCTTCCTGATCTCAGAGGAATGCCAAGATAGTGAAGCATGTTAGGATCAGACGGGTGGATGGATCAGATCTAGAAGGGGGGGTTGAATAGATCTAACACCAATTAATGCGGAAGCTTAAGCAATTCAAAATTACTTCGAATCAGAGATCAATTCACCCAAACAATTTACTGACCTGAAGTGTGATTAGTGTGTGTGAGCAAATCAATTAATAGTGTGAGCGAAATCCCTATGCATGCATCTAGCGTAATTCAAAGTCAAACCACAATTCAAACCACTGCACAGAGGATTTTTAGGTGGTTCAGAAATCACCTCCAGTGACTCCTACGTCCACCCCTCACACAGTGAGGCCACACTACTCAAAACCTTGAGTACAACTCACACCGGAGCACGATGACTCCAAACACCCTTGAGCACGATGGCTCAACACACAACCTTGAGTTCAACAACTCACAAACTGAGCGCGACGGCTCAAACAACAACTGGAGTACGACAACTCCAAATTGAGCCGATGGCTCAAACCTCACAGTGAGTGCGACGACTCACAAACCAGAGCTCGACGGCTCACAGTACAAAAGCTAGATCAAACACAAAAGAGATCAGATCCTCTAGCAATGATCTGATTCAAGACAGTTTCGTACACATAAATTTGTGTAGAACTTCATGCACAAATCTCATTGACGAAATAAGGAAGAACAAACTCAGAAATAAGAGAAATAGATGTAGAAAGAGTGTTCTTCGATGAAGAGGCCTTGCAGACGCTTCAATTGAGAAGCCTTGATGGAAATCGATGGAGATTCTCCTCAATTGGTGATGCTCTGCTTTCATGGCATCTTAAATGCCAGAAATCCTTCTTCTCCTGCGCCTCTTCAGTTGGATCTGCTCCCTTGCCTAGCACGCAACCTTCTCTCCATGGATTCCCCTTGATTCCCACGTCCTTCCTCTTAGAAGGATGGCTTGCAGCTTCTGGAGATGGAGACAGATCTGAAAACCCCCTTTTTCCGCCAAAAGCTTCTTCTGGAAGTGTATGGGCTCTCTTGCCTTTGGGTTCAAGGAGCATGGGTATTTATAGCCCCATATGTCCATAAAGTGCCTTGGGGTGTATGGGCACGGAACCCTAGTCAAATCCCCTAAATCCCAAGCAGCCACGTGTTCAGAGAAATTCACGTTTTTGAGTTTCACCGGAGTGTGTCGACCTGACTTGATCTAGTGTCGACCTGCGGTCCGAGTCAGGCACCTGATCTGCTGGAAACTGGGCTCTAGTGTCGACCTGACTTGATCTAGTGTCGACCTGATGTCCCAGTAAGGCAAACTGATCTGCTGGAAACTGGGTCTAGTGTCGACCTGACTTGATCTAGTGTCGACCTGCTGTCCCAGTCGGGCAAACTGATCTGCTGGAAACTGGGTCTAGTGTCGACCTGACTTGATCTAGTGTCGACACTACCAAGACAAAAATGTGTGAACCTGAAAATATAAAGTGTAAATAATTAATACAAGATATATCATTAAAATATGAGATTTAAACATCAAAAACATGTTGTCTAAGCATTATTGTGATATGTATAAAATGTATAACATGTTCAACATATCATCATCAAAATCACATTGTCATCATAAAATCACAATATGTCATCTTAAATCACAATATTCTATCATAAATCACAACATGTCATCATTAAAATCACAACATGTCATCATTAAATCACAACATGTCATCATTAAAATCATAATATCTCATCGTTAAAATCACAATATGTCATCATTAAAACCACAATATGTTATCATTAAAATCATAATATCTCATCATTAAAATCACAATATGTCATCATTAAAATAATGATATGTCATCATCAAAATCAAGTAAAGTGATGTTCATTGGCTCATTAAAATGCAACTTTAGGAAATTCAAAACACACTCAACCCAACAATCTCCCCCTTTTTGATGATGACAAAACATATCTCCCTTGACTGCAATAACTCCCCTTGACCATATACCCCTTTGAACTTTCTCCTCCTAGAAACCCTTTCTCTCCCCTTAGAAACCCTTTCTTCTCCCCCTTTTTGACAACATCAAAAAGAAGGATAGAGGAGAGAACCAAGGATTGTAAGAGATCAATTAATGAAATGAAGGAAATAAATGGTCAGTAAAGATCAAAATAAATGAGGCAAAGTGATATTGACATATGAGAGAAATTATGTGTTTTTGTTATTGTGCAACAAAGTTTAATCACAAAACAACACTCAACACAAAGTATAGCAAAATATAATGATCTAAATGTAGTTAAAATAATGATGCAAATGTGAATAAGGTGACCTATATGAATGAGCAGAAATATATTAACAAGGATGTTAGGAGCTTTAATTATAACACAATGTAGAATAATAGGTCTAAACTCAGTATACATGAACTTATGGAAGGTCTTAAGCTTTTCCATCCTGTCAATTTGATTTTCTTTCATTTTTAAACAGGGAAAGAATACAAGAATAAATTAGTTAAATCTCACTTTTTAGTGCAAGAGATCACATTGATCAGATGCATACCTCCTGATTACTCAGTGGTTTAACTTTCATTATCTTATACAGAGTTGAATTTTGATTTCCACCTTTTGACGCGAAACAAATCACTTTTTAGATGAAATGGCCCCGTTACTCAGTGGTTCAAGAATTTGCATTGCTTTATTTGTATCATTCCAGATTGATCATTTTCTTTGATATTTTGCAGGAATAAGTTTGCTTTGACCAGAAAAGTCATGACTACTACGATTTAGAGAAATTATTCTAAACATGTGGTAAAATGAAGCTTAAACATACAAATGTGAATATTAAAAGCCACTCATAGTGCCTATAATGGTGTTTTGCAAATCATTTTAAAAACATTCAGTATTAAGATTGCTTAACCTTGAAATGATAAGAATCTTTGAAATAAACTAAATGCACAATGAGTTAGTTCCAATGTCTTAATTCTCTCATAAGAAATAGCACAATGACTCAAAAATTATTGATTGGGGCTCAATATAGACCAACATGTCAGAGAAATGAGTGAAGAATAGACAATAGCTCCCCCTCAAAATATCTCCCCTTCAACAAATTGCATAAAGGAATCTTGATACTTGGCGGAGACATACTCACGCTTAGTGAAAGTGTCCAGACAAGCTTGCTTGTCTTCTTCTTCAAAGCACCATTTGATATACCAAGAATACAATGCAATGTGAGAGTGAGGAATTCATTTGCAAGAACATTTGTCAACAAACTGAATGGGAGTTGATGATAAGTCAGATATGAATAATATTTCTCTAGCATTCACTCAAAAATTCTTTTGACTTACTTCCCCATAGATATGCATGAAATTCATTGTATTTTCAAAAATATTTTACACTTTTTCAAATTACTCCCCTTAATAGGTGCATGGAATGAAGAAGCTAGTAAGTATTCACACATGATTAGGCACACCATTAGCTTTAAGCATAACATGACTTATGGTACTTGGCGAGTATTTTTACTCACGCATAATGAAAGTTTCCAAACAAGCATAATTTGGTTTTCTCCATAGTCACATTTGATATACCAAAAGTCAAAGCAGTTGATATGCACATAGAATCATGGGCACAGTTAGCAAGCATGATACCACAAACATGATTCCAAGTGTTAAGACACAAAGTTATTGTTGGGAGCAACATCAAAACACACTCTTCATTGTTCAGATAAGCTCTAAAATTTTCTTTAACTTAAGCAGTTCAATCTGAAATGTTATGAGGTTTTACCTAAACAGTCTTCATTTCTTTTTCAAGATTTTACCTGTGTTCTCCAATCATTTATTACCTTGTACAGCCCATATCATGAATCCATTTATATGTATGGCTGCAAGACTCCTCAGCTTGCTGATCAAGCTGGTTTTTGGGACCCACACTTGCTTTAGGTCCTGCAATGAAATCAATGTAGAGTGCAATAAAAACTTTTGAATCCAAAATGATTTTATTTTTGTTATAGATGCATTTTTTTCATTGACAGACTATGAGCGAATTAGTTCCAAATTTTTTCTTTTTGTCTTGCTCAATGCATCTATGTTTTCATGAAGTGTTCAATTTATATTCACATGGAGTTTCTGAGCATTTTCAACAAATCATGATTCTTAGTTACATGTGAAGGATGTGAAATTTTGCAAGTAATTTAAGCTAAAATCATCAGGAAGAAATGAAATAAACAAGCACTCATTTTTCAATGACAACCATTTTTTTTAAAAAAAAAATTTAATGACTCTTACACAAGGAAGATCATTGGTACTTGGCGGAGGTAATTCCTCCACATAATGATAGTTTCAGACAAGCATGACTGTCCTTCCACAGTTTACCATTTGATATACCAATTGATCTTTGCATAAGAGTCCCATTGATTTCAGTTTTATTTAGCAGGGAATCTCTTTCAGAAGTATTTACCTGGTGAGATTTTCATTTTCTTTCATTCTCTCTTCACTTACTTTCCTTGTAGCCTTTGTCTGAAGCCTTCATCTTGAAATTGACTACAAGGATCCCTGCATCCAGTATTCAAGCAGCACATTTTACAACCCCAAACTTTTTTGGGTCCTAAGGATCTTCCATGTTTGCAACAATGATTTTTGAATCCAAAAGATTTGATATTGGGTGTATTTTTCTGAAGACTAGAAACACTACACTGGAATCTTGGTTTCTAATCTTAGAGCTATGGTATAGAATGCACCACTGACATTACTGAACATTTTGTTTTCTATTTTCCAGATTTTTATCATTGAGATTTTTAACATGGAATTCAGAAGAGATCTTTTGTGCAACAGTTCCTTTTCATGTACATAGAATTTCTGAGTGTTTTCAGCATGAACCTGATCTTTATTCTTATGTACATTGACATGAACATGGAGCATGCACAAGATTATCATTCTATGCCAACATTCCCTAAAAGTATGCCCAAATTTATAGCATGTGAAGCATTGGACTAATTTGACATGTTTATTGAAATTTTGATTTCTATTCCAGCAATGTTTGGCAAGATGACCAGGTTTTTAATTACAGTTAAAGCAAATGAGAGCATTTTTACCTAGATACTTACCTTGCATGTGTGCATTTGCTGAAATCTTCTTTTCATGTGAGGAGACTTACCATTGAGAGAAGGAGGTACCTTTGGTGGCTCTTCTTGGCATGATGTGAATTTGGA